>JADBJO010027414.1:17500-21358 GCA_016801955.1 Conus betulinus
GGGCATGGTGAAATGATACTGTGACTTAGAATGGGGCATGGTGAAGTGATACTGTTCACTGACCTAGAATGGGGCATGGTGAAGTGATACTGTTCACTGACCTAGAATGGGGCATGGCGAAGTGATACTGTTCACTGACCTAGAATGAAACATGGTGAAGTGATACTGTGACCTAGAATGGGGCATGGTGAAGTGATACTGTAACCTAGAATGGGGCATGGTGAAGTGATACTGTGACCTAGAATGGGGCATGGTGAAGTGATACTGTGACCTAGAATGGGCATGGTGAAGTGATACTGTGACCTAGAATGGGGCATGGTGAAGTGATACTGTGACCTAGCATGGGGCATGGTGAAGTGATACTATGACGTAGAATGGGGCAGGATGATGTGATACTATGACCTAGAATGGGGCAGGGTGAAGTGATACTATGACGTAGAATGGGGCAGGATGATGTGATACTGTGACCTAGAATGGAGCATGGTGAAGTGATACTGTTCAATGATCTAGGATGGTGGTGGTGGTGGTGGTGTGTGTGTGGGGTGGTGGTGGTGGTGGTGGTGGTGAAGTGATGCTGTTCATTGAAATAAAATGGGGCAT
Source organism: Conus betulinus (assembly GCA_016801955.1). Classification (NCBI taxonomy): domain Eukaryota; kingdom Metazoa; phylum Mollusca; class Gastropoda; order Neogastropoda; family Conidae; genus Conus; species Conus betulinus. The sequence continues at coordinate 18,101 of JADBJO010027414.1, forward strand.
GACGTAACAGGTAGAATACTAAATACGACACTGGCATGTTTTGTTTAATGAAGCAGCTGTGAAGTATGGCTAGTAGATAACTAATGAGACACTGACATGTTTGGTTTAATGAAGTAGATTTGAACTATGTAACAGGTAGAATACCAATGTGACATTGACATGTCTGATTCAATGACGCAGATGTGAACAATGTGACAGATAAAACACTAACGAGACACTGACATGACTGGTTTCATGATGTCGATGTGAACTGTGTAATAATGAAGTCGATGTGACAGGTACTATACTAATGTGACATCGACATGTTTGGTTTGATGAAGTCGATGTGGCAGGTAGTGTACTAATGTGACACTGGCATGTCTGCTTTAATGAAGTCGATTTGAACTATGTAACAGGTAGCATACTATCGTGACACTGACGTGCCTGGTTTAATGACGTAGGTTTTGACTATGTGACAGGTAGAATACAAATGTGACACTGACATGTCTAGTTTAATGACGTAGGTGTGTGACAGGTAGATTACTAACCCAACATTGATAGATCTGGTCTAGTTAATTAAGTAGTTGTGATAGGTAGAAAACTAATGTGACACTGGCATGTCTTGTTTAATGAAGTAGCTGTGAAGTATGTGACAGACAGAATGCTAACGAGATACTGACAAATCTGGTTATCAACGCAAAGTGACTCAGCTATAGTAACCCATTGTGGTGATCAACACAGAGTGACCCAGCTATAGTAACCCATTGTGGTCATCGACACAATGTGACCCAGCTATAGTAACCCCATTGTGGTGATCAACACAAAGTGACCCAGCTATAGTAACCCATTGTGGTGATCAACGCAAAGTGACCCAGCTATAGTAACCCATTGTGGTGATCAACACAAAGTGACCCAGCTATAGTAGCCCATTGTGGTGATCAACACAACGTGACCCAGCTATAGTAACCCATTGTGGTGATCCACGCAAAGTGACCCAGCTATAGTAACCCATTGTGGTTATCAATGCAAAGTGACCCAGCTATAGTAAGCCATTGTGGTGATCAACGCAAAGTTACCCTGCTATAGTAACTCATTGTGGTGATCAACGCAAAGTAACCCAGCTATAGTAACCCATTGTGGTGATCAACACAAAGTGATCCTAATATAATAACTCATTGTGGTGATTAACGCAAATTGATCCTATTGATAATAACTCATTGTGGTGATCGACGAAAAGTGACACAGATATAGTAACTCGCTGTAGTGATCAACACAAACAAACCCTAACCCAATATAGTAACTCACTGTGGTGATCAACATAAACTGACCCAGACATAGTAGTAACTCATTGTGGTGATCAACACAGAGTGAACCAGATAAGGTAACTCAGGGTTGTGGTCAACACAGAGTGACCCAGATATAGTAACTCATTGTGGTAATCAACTCAAAATGACCCAGATATAGAAACTCATTTTGGTGATCAGCACAAAGTGACCCAGATATAGTAACTCATTGTGGTAATCAACTGAAAATGACCCAGATATAGAAACTCATTTTGGTGATCAGCACAAAGTGACCCAGATACAGTAATTCATTGTGGTAATCACCTCAACATGACCAAGCTATAGATACTCATTTTAGTGATCGACACAAAATGACCCAGACTGGGAAAATAACCCTGAATGACAAAGTGACTCAAACTGGGTCACAGTAATCTGAATGATAAAGTGACTCAGACTGGGTAACAATAACCTTAATAATAAAATGATAAAGTAACTCAGATTGGGTCACAGCAACTGATAAGGTGACATAGACTGGATCATGGTAAACTGAATGATAAAAGTGACTGAGACTGGGTCACAGTAACCTGAATGATAAAGTGACTCAGACTGGGTCACAGTAACCTGAGTGATAAAGTGAGTCAGACTGGGTCATAGTGAATTGAATGATAAAGTGACTCAGACTGGGTTACAGTAACCTCAATAATAAAGTGAGGCAGGCTCTGACACAGTAGCCTGAATGATGAAATGATAAGGTGACAGAGACTGGATCACAGTAACCTGAATGAAAAAAGTGAGTCAGACTGGGTCACAGTAACCTGAATGATGAAGTGAGTCTGACCACGTCACAGTAACTTGAATGATGAATTGACTCAGACTGGGTCACAGTAACCTGATTGATAAAGTGATAAAGTGACTCAGACTGGGGCATAGTAACTTGAATGATAAAGTGACTCAGACTGGGTCACAGTAGCCTGAATGATGAAGCGACTCAGACTTGGTCAGAAAATCCAGTGTGTTTATTAATATGAAGTGATCTACAGTAATGGTCAATTTAAAATGACCCACACTGGATCCGAATACCTTGATTAATGGTAACAAAAAGTAATGCATACTAGGTCACAGTTGCCGAGAGAGATAATGAAATATATGACGCTGAAGGGATCGAAGTAATCCAGGGTGGTGATACATAAAAGTGAACCAGAATGGGCCAAAGTAACCCAGAGTGATGATACATAAAGGAAACCAGAATGGGTCAAAATAAACCGGTGTGATAACACATAAAGTGAACCAGAATGGGTCAAAGTAACTCAAAGTGATAATACATACATAAACGTGAACCGGAATGGGTCAGTGTAGCCCAAAGTGATAATACATAAAAGTGAACCAACATGGGTCAAAGTAACTCACAATGATGACCCAGAAAGGGTTACTGTAATCAGGTTCTGGGTCAAACAGTCAATGAACAGGTAAGGACACGATGACCCAGAATGTCATAGTGACCTGAAGTGATACTGTTCACTGACCTAGAATGGAGCATGGTAAAGTGATACAGTTCACTGGTCAAGAATGGGGCATGGTGAAGTGATACTGTTTACTGACCTAGAATGGGGCATGTTGAAGTGATACTGTTCACTGGCATAGAACGGGGCATGGTGAAGTGATCCTGTTTACTGACCTAGAATGGGGCATGGTGAAGTGGTTGAAGTGGAGATACTGTTCACTGACCTAGAATGGAGCATGGTGAAGTGATACTATTCACTGACCTAGAATGGGGGCATGGTGAAGTGATCCTGTTTCCTGACCTAGAATGGGGCCATGGTGAAGTGATACTGTTCACTGACCTAGAATGGGGCATGGTGAAGTGATACAGTTCACTGGTCAAGAATGGGGCATGGTGAAGTGATTGAAGTGCTACGGTTCACTGATCCCTGAAGGGTGGTGTGGTGGTGGTGGAGGTGATATGTGAACCTAGAATGGTGCATTGTGAGTCGATACG
>JADBJO010027415.1:0-21356 GCA_016801955.1 Conus betulinus
GTTCAACTTTAGTGGTAATTGGTGGTAACTATTGATTGTTGTTTTGTCAATTCAGATCTCGGTTGAACGGGGGAGGATGGGGGTCTGGGGGTGGGAGGTGAGACTTGGGATAAGAAACACACACACATTTAGTTACCTATTCTACTTTATGGATCAATGTATTCTACCGTTTCTACCATGTCATTACTTTTCCCACCGTGGGGAGGCTTTTATTGTTGATGATGCTGTTGGACGCTTGATGATAGGTGCATCAGTGGAGCATTGCGCCCCTCCTATTACACATACATTATCACGGCTCTCTCATACACACCACACACACACCCACACTAGAGAGTTTTCTCTTCTCTTTTTTTTTTTTTAAATATACCATCAAAAAAATTGCGAATTTTTGTGAGATTCATGCGTTACTCCACCTGACACCCCCCCCCCCCCCCCCCCTCTCACTCCCCCCTCCACCCCCCCACCCCCACCAATTGTCTGGTATTCATGGTTGTTGTAACCCTTTTGGCTTCAGGTGTGTAGAATGTTACGAAGTGTAATGCATAGTAGTACAGGGAAAACGTTGTTTGTAACCAAATGGCCAAATTCAAAAAAATAGGCATCCTTAAATGTTTCCCAAGGTTATTGGTAATTTATTCGAAAAAGACCGAGAAGTATTTACTCATTGAGAAAGAAAAAAAATGTTATTCGGTTTACTTATTAAAGGCTAAGCATTTTGAACAAGAAAGGGAAAAAAGAAAAAGAAACAGAGATCAGAAACAGAAGGGGCGTCTGAAATGTATTTTGCATCTTTTTCGTCAAAATTCGAGGTTGTCGCTATTTTATTTAACCCAATATAATTTTGACTTTCAAGTTAAGAAATGTTATCTCAGACATACAGGGGGAAACTTTATTATTTTGACTGTATCAACTATGGATCGAGACGTCACACTTGCAACTGTTTACAGACCGAACAGGGGGTGATCCTGGGTTCTTTCTGATGATTCAAGAGATGACTTACAGAATCTCTTCCCAAATCCAAATAGTGTTATTGCAGGAGACTGGAACTTGGCGTCTAAACCCAGATCTAGACTACCATAATTATCGTCATGTAACTAATCCTAAAAACACAAGAGACGGTAATAGAGTTTATGAAATAATTTAGATTATCCGACATATGGAGGGAAAATAAATCCAAGGAAGTGAAAAGATTTACCTGGAGGAAGACCAAACCCACCCCAACAAAGCAGACTCGATTTCTTTCGTGTGTCCGAGAGCCTTGTCTGTCTTTCACTAAAGACGTTGAAATATCAATAGGGTTACAGAAGTGATCATTCTCTTGTTTTACTAGAACTAGAATTCAGGAAAGAAAATAGAAAAGAAAAACATTTTGGCCCTTAATGAGATAAAATTTTTGTCGATTAAGGTTAATGAAACAATTAGACAGACAAACAAAAGAACAATACGGGGCCCTTGTGTATGATAGAAGACCACCTTTGGAAAAACATTCCAGTTGAAGACGTAGTTCTGACAATCTCGGATGAGTTGCTCTTAGACACATTGCAATAATGGAAATACGCAAAAATAACAATGGAATACAGTTACCACAAAAGAAAAAGAAAAACCGAAAAACGATGAAAACGAACGAAAAGCTTGAACATGAAATTCTTTCCTTAGAAAAGAAAATAGAAAACATCAGAAGAGTAGAGATGTAAACGTTCGTTCATGAGAAGAAGGAAGCTTTGGTGGAATTGAGGGAAAACTAAATTAGACTCCGTTCCCGTGCCACCTACGCTTGTAGTGGAGAAAAAAATAAGCAGCAATTATTGTAAAACATGGAAAAGAGACACTTCGTCAGCAAACAGGTTTTTAAACTTATCTCAGTAAAGGGAGACTTATTAGAACACACAGAAAATATATTAAAAGAAACAAAAGAATTCTATAGCCACCTTATAAAAGGAAGGAAACGACTCACTGTCAGTCACAAGGACTATGTTACCACTCTCCCCAAAATAAGTGAAATTCAATCTGAATCTCTCGAAGGGCCAATTACTCTAGAGGAAACTTCAATCGCTCAGTGTTCCCACAGATGTGACCAAAACAAAAATTCCAGACTTTTTCCAGCCGAATCGCTTTTAAAAATATGAGTAATGGGAAAAGGCCCAGAACAGAGGGCATGGACCGTAGATTTTATAAGGCCTTTTGGAGACAAATAGGTTTGTTATCAGGTCATTAAATGAGGGTTTTAGGTGGAAAAAAAAGAGATGTCAATAACGCAAAAAGAAGGGTTATTATATGTCTCCCCAAAGGCGAGAAACCCGAGAGAATTCCTTAAAAAATTGGCGTCCAAGTACTTATAACGTTGCATACCAAAATAGGGTCAGCTTGTATTGCAAATAGGATAAAAACTTTTACCAAAATCTGATAAATGAAAAGACCAAACAGGGTTTATAAGTGGAAGATACATTGGGGATAATATTCGTTTGATTTATGATTGGATTTTACACTATTTGGACGACAAAACAATTACCGGGATTGAATGGTTTCAATAGATTTCGAACAAGCCTTTGACTCTGTAAATTGGTTGTTATATGCAGGAATGTACTAAAAACATTCGGTTTGGGGGGAAAAGACATTTGTCAGTGGATCTGCGTTCTTTCTATTCAAATATTACTTCATCAGTAATCGTTTAACGGTTTGTTGTAAAGTCTCTGGAAGATTTGCAATTCAGCGTGGATGTCGACAAGGAGATCTCATATCACCATATCTCTTTGTTCTTTGTGTGAGGTGTTAGCGTGTAAAAATATAAGACAAAATAGTGATGTTAAAGGCATAAATATTGCAGGTTCAGAGGTTTTTATTAAAAAAGTCAGTTCGTTTGCCGATGATACATCCTTCTTTCTGGAAGGGGATCCAAAAATCGTATGAGAACCTTATTCAAGTCTTTCAGATTTTCACAAATATTCTGCGGCTTAAACTGACCATGGCCAAAACAATAATGGTCTGGCTAGGAAGTACAAAAATTGCCCATAATAATAAATGTAGGTTTTTATCCCATTTAAACAGGAATGGAACCCTCCTAGATTCAAAATCCTTGGACCCATGGTTTACAAATGACGTTGTGCAGGTTATGGCCGAAATAAATATAAAAAGATATTCATGGGTTTTCATTTCAAACGCCTTCTTTTTTCGTCAGCTTGAACACAGAAGAAGAAGCGATCAAAGCTAAGTGCATTTTTCGTTATTTGTTTCATGTTTGTTGCACCCTGAAGAAGACCTAAGAGGTGAAACGCGTTGTGGTTTGTCTTGTGACTCGTTTGTCCACCGTTTCTCTGGGCGGTTCGCGTGACATTTATTTAAGGTTTTGTTTTTAGATTTCGCCCTGCAGTCGTTTCACTTTGCAACTAGATAAAGATACAAATTAATGAAGTAAAAAAAGACTATTAAACATTTTGGTCCAAAAGATCAAGCACACCATTAGGTAGAGTGGCCGTTTTAAAATGATTGGTCTTGTTCCAAACTTGTGTACTTGTGGGGATCTACTTCCTAACCCTCCGAAACATCATGATTCAACAACTTCAGAAGATGAGCACTCTGATTTTGTATGGGATAACAAAAGGGATCAGATAAAGAGAAGCATAGCGAGTCTACCCAGTAGATGAAGGGAGGAATCAATATTCCTTATGTAAAAGCCTATATTCTGTTCTCTAAAATTAAAACTTGGCTGGGTGGCTGTAAAATTGCTTCGAACCTCACCATTTAAAATGGGCGCCGAAAATATTAGAAGACGTTTTTCCCTGATATACATTCCGTGGCAAAAAAGTTTGGCCCCGAGAATGGGTTAAAAAGGGCAAAAAAAAAAATTAATACGTTTTGGGAAAGATGTTTTTGATGCCTTTTCATGTTTTCTTTTAATAGGACTGAAAATATCCAGTCCAGACGATCTTGTAATGGGAACCCATATTTTTCCATGACAAATTTTAAAATACATAACAAAACAATATATTTTCCAGACTGGGCTGATATAAAAAATGTCTACTACATGAGAAAGATCTTCTAAAGGACGACGGGTCTTTTTTAAAAAAAAATATTAACGAGTTCAATCGAAAAGATTACGAATTCAGTGCTCGTCCGCCTAGATTTTTATGGGATCCTAAGCGCAATTATTAAAACGTACATGGGGGGGACAAAAATAAACGTACAGGTCACGAGCAACAGCTGTAGTGAAAAACACAACAAAAAAAACTATAGAAAAGAAACGATTATTAAAAAAAACAAGGCAAGGCTCCAAAAATCTTTTACAAAGTGATGATTGGTGCACCGAAAATACCATCTTCATGTGCAAAACTGAGAACGAGTCTTGAACAAACAAATGAACTGGCCAAAAGCCAGTTTTCAAAACACAGCCGAGAATTCCAGACAAGAAATGTAGACTTAAGATGGTTTCAAATTAGAATAACAGAATCATAGTGACAAATTCCCATACTAAACGAAATGCGCGTAACACACACAAGTGATTTTATCGTAATTTTTGCAACAAGACAAGGACCCACAAAAGATTACGGCATTTCACCTATTTATGGAATTGTACACATGTTTCAATCATTTGGAGTGAATTATTATATCAATTTGAGAAATTAAATTTGTGGTCACACACATTCACAGCAAATAAAAAATAATTTAGCCACAGTACCCATTTTCTCACATATGACATACATCATATAGAGGAATTTGGATTTCAATTAAACATCTTATCGGTTCAAGAAATCAATGGACAGGGGAATAAAACTTTGTTTAAATCTGACACTTCTGCATTTAAACCGATCGATATCTTCGTCCTGACTGAAGAAGGTCATACTGATTTGCAAGGACGTGTGGGTCTGGTCACACGTAATCTTCTTCGCTTTACAACTAACACGGCACCTATATAGCTCACTCAGACTTTTTGTCTCTCACCAATTCAAGAGATCGATGAGTTTTGCCTTTCTTTTATTACATGCTAAACGGTTTGTTGTACAGATGTCGCATCAAAGGTAAGGCAAAGCCATCGGTTTCTGGGTTTCTCAGACAACTAAAATACATTAAGAATGTAGAAGATATGTTCATCTACTAAGAAATGAGACAGAAAAAATTCAATGCAAAATGGCTTGCAATAATACACTCTTAAACTAAGGACCGACTGTTCCTGGAAAAATGTTGATCCGCATTGTATTGTACGTTACTGCATTACATAGATGTTGACGCCTGTTAACAAACATGCTACTCAACTCCAAATTTCTGTCTGCTATGTATAAAAGGTATCAGCCACAATGTGTAGAGGCAAATTAACTAAACACGAACAACTGCAAAGGCAGGAGAGCACCGACAGTTACAGAGAAAACAGATTTGTGTGCCTCTGTATGAATGTAGGGGTGGGGATGGGGGTGGGATCCGAGCGCAAGCGTGAGTGTATGACGCGATGATGATGTTTGGTAAATCGAATGTGTATGTGTTAAGGGAAAGGAGGGTCAAAAACGTACCCCTGGTTCTTAGTTAGATTAGAGACATTAAATATTGTCTCGATGTCAAATTTTTTACTTTAGAAATATTTCGTCTTTCTGTTCTATTTCCTTTTCATTTACGTTTGTTTGAATGCATTATGTACTGTGGTTCGACTTCTATTCAATGCACTGTAAATGTCTCGTTTTCAAAGAACCTTCTTAGCAAGGGAAAAAAAAAAAAATTAACAGCAAACTGCGGCATTTCGTTACATACGACTACATTGCATCATGTAAAGAAGGATTTTTGCCCAGACCAACTTTTCGCTTCGTTATATCCAGAATGTGCTACATCCGACTTCATTACAAGCGGCTTCAACTGTTAATATGTATAAGTGTGTGTGTGTGTGTGTGTGTGTGTGTGTGTGTGTGTGTGTGTGTGTGTGTTGTGTGCGAGGTGCACGCATGTGTGTGTGTGTGTCTTGGTAATGTAAGTAAGTGTACAATTCAGATGACAGATGGTTGATGGTGACTTTTTCTTTGAAGTCCGCTTAACACAAATGCAAACACTGAGACTTGATAACTAGTGCTCAAAAACGTCATCTGGCTCATGGAAAAGAGAACCATCTCGAGTTATCAAGGGCAAGGCTCCTTTGACGCACATGATTATTTCTATGGGGCCATCTCTTGAATAAAATATTAACATATAGTACAAAATCAGTTATGGAGAGAGGGGGCGAGCGAGAGAGAGGGAGACAAGAGAAAAGACAGTGGTAGGTAAGAAGGGATGGGGTGGTGTGGGGTGGGGGAGGGTGGGAAGGAAGACACAGACACATGGAGAGAGAGGGAGAGAGAGAGAGAAGAGAGACTTCAGTTTTCAGGTTTCACGTCTTTACTCCATAAAGCCATTGGCCGTTTGAAAGGGAATGAGCTCATTACAACACAGGTAAGAAAAGCAATCAACCAACCAACCCACCTATCAAGAACAGCAACTAAGAAAAGATGTCACTAGGAGGACAGACAGACAGACAGACAGAGAGACAAAGTGTGTGCGGAAACACACACACACACACACACACACACACACACACACACACACACACACACACACACGCACACACACACATTCAGTTCTACCACCATCTGAACAGATTTTTTTCTCAAAAATCCGCACAGGGTGTATTCTTGATAGGAAAACTTTACAAAAAAATACCATCTTAACTAGCTGTGTTTAAATGACAGTAAACATTATTACATAATTAAGTTCAGCAATTATGATCCATTTGCAAAAAACTACAGATATTGAGACATAAAAAACTATGCAGAGCTGATCCTATGTGTGCCAGCCTTTCCAAGATTCACACCTTGCACACTGAACACTGGCGGGCTGTGTTGTCTGTTACACTGCTGGGAAAGAAATGGATCTTTCATAATGCCCATTGAGCAACCATACAGTAAGCAAATGTGTTTTTTTTTAAGTCAAGAAAGATTTGATGCCACAGGTGGTTGGTCAAACAATTGCTGGCCAATCTGTTTTATTACACTGGTTGCAGGGGAAAGGTAGCAGGTTGTTGTTAGCACCAACATGAAGAAGAAAAACAGTGTTGGGATAATAAAAATGTCTGGAATCATCACTGAGAAGATTCCAAGGGCACACATGATTCTATTGGTAATTTAGTGTTGTATTTCACAGATAGAAGGAACGTTAATAGACTTCATCTACACCTGATAAAAATAACAAAGAGAGAACAAGCCAAAATGAAAGATATTTACCAGTACAAATATGTGCATACTGCTTTTTTTTTGTAACCACAATATGGTTGGGCGAGCACGAGAACATGTGCTGGACAATAAAAAAAAAAAACAACAGCACACAGTAGTCTTGCTCTTGGGCTTAAGTACTTTGCCTGACATGACAAAAATGTTTAGTTTCATCCGTACATTAACAAACCGCAGTGATCAATGTGCTAAATGTGAAAACTATATCCATCCTCCACCCCATTCAGAAAAACGTCAGTGCAAGCCAGTTTTGAATTTCCAAAGTCAAACATGTCTATCTTGTTGACAGTATTTTGTTTGAAAAAAAAAAGAAAAGAAATCATCTTATCTTCTAATTTTCATCTTGACTGTTAGTACATAAAACTTACATGATTTGTACATTTGAAGGGGTGAAAAGAAATGGAGACGTTTTGTTTGTTACAGTAAAACTAATGAGCAGAATCTGTAAACACACATCAAAATAATAATATAATGATTATGGCGCTTTTCATACATCATAAGCCCTAAGCACTCACAAATGCATTAACGGTTTAAAGAAAACATAAATGAAACCAATAAGAAGATGAACACTACAATAAGTACCATGCATGCATCTAAAAACAAGGGTACATACTGGACACCCATGCACACACACACCACAAAACACATTATCCACGTGAAAAAGAATACACGATAAGTGATTGCTCATTCTTTGTTTTCATTGTCCTGAATGCTGTCCATCTTCCCTGAAGAAGACCTACGAGGTTGAAACGCTTCGTGTTGTGTCTTGTAATTTGTTTGTCCCTGTTAAGTGGGGGATTCACTTTCAACTCCTTTTGAAAGTTTGTTTCAACTTCAGCCAGCAGTCACCCTCACTTAAAAATCTAACCTTGATTTCTTTGTTGTACATCTCAACACTATTTCAACACAGGAAATATCTCTTACATCTTGTGGCCACCTTAATTTGCCTTTGCTTTTTTTTTTTTTAAATTATGCATCAGGAAAGATAACAGCAATGACAAATATAGTTTTTCACATCAGACAGACGTGTACAATAATGATAAAGAATGCTTCATTGTTGTGGTGCTCGGAGTTCAAAATCAACATCATTCTGGGTCACTAAGCACACTGCAATTTGAATGAAAACAGGACGAAATTTTGAAAATTTACTGACGAGGCGCTGACCCAAAAACGTAGACAAACAAATCGTAATACAAAAAACATGATGCGTTTCGACCACTTAGATCTTCTTCAAATGAGACACTCAACACTCGGGATAACGAAAAATGAGCAAGCAATCATTTATTACATCCAATTCGGCGCAAGATGGGTGCTGAACGAAAACCTTTTTCGCGTCCTTGTCTCCCTTAGTAATTAGTATTAGTACTATTATTACTATATATTGTTATCATTTTTTGAATAGTGTTTCTGTCTGAAACTCTTCTTATCAGTACTATTTAGTACCATTCTTGTTAGTATTGTTCTTAGCTTTACTATATTTTTATTATTAACACTATTGTCAGTATCAATGTCACCATCAGTACCATTGTCATCACCATCATCATCGCCACCAACAGTTCCCACGGCAACTAGGCTCCTCTAACTCCTCTTCTTTCTTCCATACTACAACTGCTGTTGCCATATTATCACCAAAAGTGGTAAGTCAAGTCAAGTCAAGTAAACTTTATTATCTCAATTTGAGAAATTAATTTGTGGCACACACACACATTCACAGCAAAACAATAATTTAGTCACATTACCCATTTTCTCACATATGACATACATTCATATAAAGGAATTTGGATTTCAATTAAACATCTCTCCTCGTTCATAAAATCAATGGACAGGGGAATAAAACTTTGTTTTTAAATCTGACACTTCTGCATTGAAACCGATCGATATCTTCGTCCTGACTGAAGAAGGTCATACTGATTTGCAAGAACGTGGGTCTGGTCACACACGCAAATCTTCTTCGCTTTACAAACAACACAACACGTAGCACCTGTACAGCTCACTCAGACTTTTTTTTGTCTCACCACCAACGATTTTTCCTCCCACGTTCACCACTTTTCTCAAGCACATTTCTGCTCTTCACAGTCAAACCACCATACCAACAACACATAAATGAGAAAGTTAAAACAGATTCCAAGAAGCATGAATAAAATGTCCGAAGAATGTCAGTATTCACATGAAATGATCGCAGCTTGCGAAGACAATATACTTCAGCACCTTTGATAAAAAGTGGTGGTACAGCTTTTGGATTCTTTCTAAAATCAATCAACATTTCTTTCGTTTTTGTTACATTCAGATCAAGATAGTTATGATCGCACCAGTCAAACAAATCTTTGAACCTCCTTGAAGTAAACAGAATCGGAGTTGGAGAGATCCACAAGTGCTGAGTCATCTGAATATTTAATGTACAAAGTTGAAGCACTTCCTGAAACAATCATTTGTGTACAGAGTAAAAAGCACTGGTGATAAAAACAGTACCCTGGGGTGGCGCCAGTTGAAATGACTCTGGGAAGACGAAACACAAACACTTTGATATCGAACAGACTGTGTCCTCTGTGTAAGAAAATCAATTATCCAAGAATGAGCTTGTTACACACATTTATGTTAATGAGTTTCTTTGCCATCAGATGTGGTTGTATGGTGTTGAATGCTGATGAGAAATCAATAAAGAGAAATGCGTACAAAGGAGGCAGGTTTTTCGAGGTGTGAAAAAAGCATGATGGAGAAGTGTGAGTGTGTGGCATCATCTGTTGATCTGTTCTGTTGGTATGTGCGAACTGAAGCGGGTCTTGGTACTGTGTAGTATCTTTTAAAACACAGAACAGAGGGACAATTCTTTCAAGACATTTCATTGCAACAGATGCAGAGGGCAACTGGTCGGTAATCATTTAAACAGCTTGGTTGCGTTTTTTTGGGGAACAGGACATACAGTGGCATTTTTCCATAAAAACAGGAATTATACATTCTCTAAGTGACCAGGTAAACAAACGACTGTAAACATAGGAGAGCTGAGAAGCACACACCTTCAACACATTTTCCACAGATATTATCAGGGCCCATTGCCTTTCTCACATTTTAAACGTTTTAAAAAAAAGACTGAACATCATTTTCCTCAATCACAACAGAATCACTTCCATCAACATCGTTTCAAATTTTTCAAACTTGTTTAGATTTCCGCCTGCCCGTCACCCCACTTTGCAACTCGAAATAAGAAAAAGGTAACTCACTCAAGTTACAAAAACTACACCACACTCTAATCAAATGCATGTAGGACATATAAAGACCAATACAAAGGACAAAAAAGAATATAACTCCAGCATCTTCATTAATTTTTTTTTTTTTTATCTGTAAGGCTGTTTCTCCTGAAGGGTCAATCCTGGTTTTCAAACTGGATGAGGTGTTCTTCAAACCATGCGTCTAGCTCCTCGCTGATTTTGCATTATCGAGCAAACGCCATTCCACAGTCTTGGAGCATGCCATGAACCACTTTGTACATGCCATACTGTTGTTCAGTAAAATCTAGCTGCTGGTCATCAGAAGGCCATACATCCAAAACAGTTCTACAGTCCTGCTCATCGGGCAATGTTCCGACTCTCAACATTGCCTGGGCAATCATCATCCTGGTTCGGAGCAGCCTTTCTCGTCGTCCATCATCTCACCAACTATCTTCTTCAGGGCCTGGGCACGGGTCTCTTTTGTGATCCTAACCCAGCGCCTAGCTGACACGTACATGAGGGCACACTGTTTCAAGGACCAGGGATTTGCCTCAGCCAGTGCTTGGACAAACTTGGCCTGCTTTTCTTGCTCTGCATGGCTTACCTTTGCTACCTGTGCTGCGTTCAACATGGCCCACCCCGATTGGAATCACTGATGGCACCCGTTTCGATGAAACAAGTCCAAGATCCGAGTGTCTCTCTTCTCACAAACCTCTTTTCAAGATTGCTGATTCGGCAAAAGATTCTTTGTAGATTTCATGACTCAGACCTGTCTTAAACAAGATCCTGAGGACCTTAAGACAAATGGAAGGCTCTTGTTCCATAGCAAAAATTGCAGGCGTTTTTTTTTGCCTGAGCGACTGACGGCCACGGATTTGCCCCCTTTTCTAGCAGCTTCTCCAAAATATAGTCATGACCGTTTTCGGGCAGGTTGCCATCATAAGTGCTGTCTCCTCGTCATCTGTCCTTTGCGCCTCCACATTGACCGCACGGCAGTGCAAAAAGACATTTAATAGTCTGACAACATAACTCTCATCGCTTTCCATATAATTTGAGCACTGTAAACAGTAATAATCATTCTCGAACAAGCGGTGTTTAGACAATAAAAAGGTGTGTAGAGGGGTCCAGTGTTTCTTTTCTCCGGGAAAAAAAGTGCAGAAGCTTGGTTCACAATGGAAATATCTTTGTGAAGCAGAACACTCATGGCACCAAAGCAGTGAAGATCTGCTGCAACACCAAACAGATGAGTCAATGACGCACTACCTGTTGGTTCTTTCTTTCAGAATTGCATCAAGTTGGTTCATCTCTTCGAATTTGTTGAGGCAGCATTCCGAGACATCGGGACCGATCATTTTTTGGTGGCATGAACGGCAGCATGGACCTTTGACTCGCCACTGGCCACTGGTTGACTTTACTGGGTGGGCAGAACCTTGCAGACGGAAACAAGTGGGATACGAACTACAGCCTCCACAATCACACTCCCTCAAAAAACACAGATTTGCATCACTACTCTGGGATGCCACTACAGTTTTTCTACTCTCAGATCCCGGATTGTGACGCAAAAGAACATCCAGGCAACGATTGACGTTGTCACTAACGCAGGCAATAACACTCATCAGCACTGGGGGTGAGACCGTAGTACTTTCCTTCCACCTCCACTCTGCCTGCGTTTACGTCGGCTTTGTGATGTAACAGGTGCTCAACTATCTCTCGCTGATGTTGAGGTGGGCAGCAAAATGGAGAGCCGTCAAACCCATCGGTTATTCCGGGCATTGACGGCCTCCTCTGACGACATTTCAAGGATGATACACAGATTGCTGTGTATGAGGGGTGCCGGGCGACACATGCTAACATCAAAAAGGTTGTTGCCAGCACTGTCTAGGGTGTCTATAGAACCGGGCACAGACTTGATGTACTCTATCAAGTCAGATTCTCTGTCTATCCCCCCACAGGGGCCCAGCACATGGAGACTTATCGCATTGATAGTCATGTTTGCACCATGGGATGTAGCAGGCTTCCGTCGCCATCGTCTGGCGTATGGTAAATCCACTCCCGATAACTGGGTTGAAATTGGCTAATGAGATGGGGCACCCCAATTCCATCTCTGTGGTCCTTGGACACGTGTCTGCCGACTCGTAACAATGGCACAGTCCATCGTCGTCGTCGATTAAGGCAGTGCGTTCATCACCTGACTGGTGGTCCCCTTTCGTCCTCCTTGCTTCAGCAGCTTCTGCTGTTCTTAAGTTTTTGATCAGTTGAACATCAGGACCGGCTGTGTAACAAACAAACAAGATATTATCAGGAATCTTGGGGAGGGCCTTGCACCGATTGTGTATAGTTCCGTACCCCCACCCCCTTCCCTCACTGCCTTGCAGAGGGCCTCGTACCTAGGTGTGTGTAGTTCCGTACCCCCACCCCACCCCTTCCCTCACTGCTTCTGTTTTATCTCTTTACAATCAGCCTTCAGACACTTTTCTAACACGGCTATCATGGGAGGACTGTTCTTTGCCATTTTTGTTTGTTGAATTTGTCACGACTGTTATGCCTTGTTCAGGTACGGTAAGGTAATATTGCTCATAGCTCAGCTGACCGTGAAAGGTCATATCAGGGGCCGTCAGCGCATTGAAGTCAACTCACAAGTCATTATAAAAAAAACAACAACAACAAAAAACCCTCATTCACACAACGCCTTTTAAACACACCTTAAAAAAACGGAAATTCTGTTAAAATTTTTCCTCCATATAATCTTAGATCAGATGAAAAATGCTAATATCTTTCAGAAATTCAAAGATCACATCAGGTGGGATATCTCTGAAACAAGGTTTACACTGAGTCTGCTGTGAAAGTGTTTATGTCTCACATCATACATCATGCAAGTCCCAACACTAAAAGAATGACTCACTATCAGTGGTACTTGACATGGAACGCACCTCGGAACTTCTTCACCTCTTAAAAGATACGAATGGGTGTAAAAGGAGTGGCCTGTATGCAAGTGGCACAAAAGGATTTCGGGCCACCTTGGGAGCATGGTAGAAACTCGTTCAGGTTTGGACGGATTTTAAATTGTTGTCCACCTGCAAATCCATTCCTCTTGCCAGATGTCTTTAATATAAGCCTGGGTTTGTTTTTTTTCAGACCGGTGTGAGGGATATACACTCAACACTTTCTTCGTGGCACTCTTGGCAAGTTCAACCACTTCGTTGCCTCTCGAATGCCGCATGGCTGAGAACCCCAAGCAAAAACTATGTTATATCTACCTGATTTCAGAGAAGGTGTACAGCTCGAATAACTTTGGCAGATGCGGATGCTGGGAGGTTACGGAGGGCCGGTAATGGCATCCTAAGCAGCAGAAAGGGAGTCCCAACAAAATGAGGACATCTTTACTTTTTGATTTAGAGACCATTTCAACAGTCAGGACCAAGGCAGTCAACTCAGCAGTGTAGATGGAGCTGTCAGTGGAATGTGTTTAGAACATCTCTGAGAAACAGCAGTTGCACAGATGCAACAAACAAACAAACAGACAAACAAATGCACAGGAGAATATTCCCTGGATTGCAGTCAGTCTCTTCTCACTCTGTGCGGTTATATATTTTTTCTTTATGGCATTTCCAACGCTTGAAGTGATATTGGTTGAACATTCACTGGTCTAGTTGCAAAAAGTGAAACGACTGCTCCTGCAAGGCGGAAAATCTAAACAAATCTTAAATAAATGTCAGCGAACCGCCCCAGAGAAAACGTGGACAAACGAGTCACTTTCAAACAAAACACAAGTGAAAGACAATGAAGACTGCACGTAATAAGGCTGAACAGCATCTGACTATGAAAATTAGCTTGCAAAGCTGAACAGCATCTGGCTATGAAAATTAGCTGAGAGAAGAAAAGCGGAAAAAAAAAACAAAAAAACTGTTCTGTTCAGTGTATGTATGTGAGAAGAAAGCTCAACCTGTCAATATGTATATGGGGCAACGAGCATGCAACATCAGCCGTGTCGGCCAGAACTGAATATGGACGTTTTACAGAAAGGGTATCTGTGACGGAATTATAGCACTGTTTCTCTTCTTCCTTTTGTTCTGACCGCTGCCAAAGTTTCATTCAGCAATAACCTCGCAATGACCTAAGTTCCCTTGTTTTGAAATGCAACCATTCGTGCCTTCAGGACACAATGAGGGCCCCCCAAGTGAAAAAGTCAGGTAGGCCACATGACTTAACAATGTGTTGTGTCCTTGGTTGGTGACATCAACTGACCTGCCGCTGGCAACGCCACTCGCAGCACTGGATCAACACTGTAAACATGTCTCCTGTCTGTGGATCCTCTAACACAGACAGCGAAAAAACTGATTCAGCAGAAGGGGGGTACACATCTAGTCCGGGGATTTCAATTACCAACAAAACACTACGGGACATCACTCAAAGTAATTACAAAAAGCCCACTATGGTTCTGCCCACAAACACAAACTGCCTCGTATAATCCTGAGTAGCAAATCGAAACAGAAGCTTATATACATACGTATGTCACTACTGAATGCTACTATGACCACACAAAGAGGGGAGAGAGAGGGTATTAAGAGAGAGGAAAGAAATGACGGGGGGATGGGGTCGGAGGGGGCAAATAAAAAAATAGGGAGGGGGGGAGGAAGGAAAAAGAGCTCGTCGGGGAAAG
Organism: Conus betulinus; assembly: GCA_016801955.1. NCBI lineage: Eukaryota > Metazoa > Mollusca > Gastropoda > Neogastropoda > Conidae > Conus > Conus betulinus. The sequence continues at coordinate 15,102 of JADBJO010027415.1, forward strand.
ATGAGATGGGAAGCAGGAAGGAAAAGATTAGGGAGAAGCAGAAGGAGCAGGAAGAGGAAGAAAGGACCCGAGTGCTTAAAAAAAAGAGGACAGGATGATCGATCACCAATACATAGCTCATCCTCATCGATCAACCCTGATTGCCAAACCCACAGCCTGCTACTCCAGAGCATAGAAGACCAGCTCAACACTAGTACCTAAACAAAATAGCTACAAGGAAGACATCCACCGCCTCACCTTTAGACAAGTCAGCACCCAGTTTTGGAGAAGCAAACCATCTGCCAGCCATCATTTACCATCTCTGTGCCATGCCCATAGATGACCACTGAGGCCACAGCATGGAAACAACGCTGGAACTTTCAAATATGCCAGCTGGACCACCTTCAAAGAAACTGCTGTGGTGATAACATCCGCCAAGGGCATCAACACATCCACCAGCCTCAAACAAAATGTCCATCACTTTACCACTGCAATACTGCAAGCAAGTCAATCCAAAGGGAAAACACATTACAGGCCCCTATTAGTGCAATAACTCTAGGACAAGCCTTATACAGTACTGAATTCTGCCAGAGAAGCCATGGAGCAGAGCTCCACTCCAGAGAACATCCAGAGAGACAACAGCATCAAAGTGACCTTCAACCGAATAGGAGATAGAGATCCAGAAGAAGAACTGGATTGAGAGGAAGACGTAGCAATCTGAACATGGCAAACTGTGGGACATGAGACAAGAATTGGCAAATTGTGGGACAGTAACAAGAACCCTGATACACAAGTGTGAGATCTCAGCAGAACTGTCATTCAGGAAGATGGTAAGCACCATGTTGAAAAAAAAAAGCAGGAAACATATGGTAGATTTCTACAAAGAGGGAAGTAAAACCACAAAGCCTAATCCCCGAGTACAGGAAGTTCTGCAAGGAAATAAGAGAGACAAGCTGAAAAAAGAGAACCCATACTATTCTATGATGACAGCCTCCTCTATGGGCAGAACTCAACGCAGCCATCAATAAACTCAAAAGAAAGAAAAACCCTGGGAAAAGACGGCATCCCAAACGACATTAAGTTTGGACCCACAGCCAGACAGAAAACCTCTTGATCATCAAACCCAGTTTTGGAACATGGGGAAATTTCCAGACCGACGGAGAGAAGCAGTTATCACCCCATCACACACGGAGACAAAAGATCATCATCAAGAAATCCAGCTACCAACTCATCAGCCTCCTCAGTTGTCTAGGCAAGGTGAGGGATACACTAGTGAACAGAAGACTCCTCAAACAACTGGAAGAAAAACAACACTTTCAGCAACACACAGACTACCGGAAGTTTGTTTACTGTTCCCCTGCCTCATTTCATTTCCAATTTCGTTTTGATTAAATCGAGGCTATTTGTATTTGTGTTCTGTCCGTTTTTGTGTTTGTCTTTTTGATCTCCCTTGCATCCTTGGGTGGATCCTCAAGCCATTTTATACTATTTGCATAATATCTGTAGTTTTTCAGCAACTTTTTTTTCCTCCCCACACACTTCGTTTGGTTTCATTTACTACCCTTCACTGGCTGCTTCGGGGTGCTATTGGATTCTTTTTTGCACCCTTGGTGGTGAGAACACCACAGTATTATGAACTGTGGTGTGTCTCTATTTGACGCCAGGAGCGCAGATACAACCAGCCGTGTCTCTCCTGATGATTTCCGACCCAGCAGGACGAAAGGCCTCGGAGCAGGCAATACAAATATATCTGTCCTCAAAAGGGATTGCGATGGATGTTCCCTTATGCAGCTAGTGAAGAGTTTTTCATATCTGCAATATATTTTCTTAAATTTCATGTTCCAGTTTCTCCATCTTCAACCTTCCACCCTCCTCCCAATCCTTAAGTCCAAAGTTTTGCCAACCCCCAACTATTAGATTGTTCGTCTTTGTGATTGTCTGACTTTATTCAAGTTTAAAAGGCTGTGCCAGTTTTGAATAAAAGTTGCTCTGTGTTAGGTTTTCCTTAGGGGAGCAAAAAAACTACCCCCTTGTTAATTGTTCCCTGCCTCATTTCATTTCCATTTCAATTCAAGGCAGTTAGGTTCTGCTGACCAACACTGATCAACTCAATGCTGTCAGGTTCTGCTGATCAGGGGATGGAATTTGACGCCGGACAATAAGCGGCGATATCAGTTTTTATTTTTTTCATAGCAATCTGCAATGTTTTTTGTACACTTATTTTCTATGTCCCGGCGCCCCCCCCCCCTTTCTTTTTTGATCTTCACTCCGGGCAACCCCTTTAACCCATATAAATCTTTAGACAATCCTTTTCTTAATTGTTCAAAATGTTTCTGTTTACAGACTGAGAGAGAAGAGAACTGCGGTTCACACACACACACGCACGCCCACCCACACACTGATAGCCTTACTGGTAACATGCGTAGGCGTTCCATAGTAGCATGTGGATGATCTGAAAAACACAAGACAAAAAACAACGTGTCTGTTAATATATCTCACCTTGCCCTTGCAGCAAGATGTAGCAGGCTTCCGTCGCCATCGTCTGGCGTATGGTAAATCCACTCCCTATAACTGGGTTGAAATTGGCCAATGAGATGGGGCACCCCAATTCCATCTCTGTGGTCCTTGGACACGTGTCTGCCGTCTTGTGACAATGGCATAGTCCATCGTCCTTTTCGGGCGCTGTGGTCATCTCCTGACTGGTTTTTCCCCTATGGAAACCCTCGCTTCAGTAGCTTCCGCAGTTCTTAAGTTTTTAATCAGTTGAACATCAGGACCGGCTGTAACAAACAAACAAGATATTATCAGGAATCTTGGGGAGGCCTTGCACCTATTATGTATAGTTCTGTACCCCCACCCCTTCCCTCACTGCCTTGCAGAGGCCTCGTACCTAGGTGTGTGTAGTTCCTACCCCCACCCCACCCCTTCCCTCACTGCTTCGTTTTATCTCTTTACAATCAGCCTTCAGACACTTTCTAACACGGCTATCATGGGAGGACTGTTCTTTGCCATTTTTGTTTTTGTTGCATCCTTGGGTGGATCCTCAAGTGTAGGCTCAAAGATTGCCCCCCTACATGTTATACTATTTGCATAATATCTTTAGTTTTTCAGCAACTTTTTCTCCTCCCCACACTTTAGTTTGGTTTCATTCACTACCCTTCACTGGCTGCTTCGGGGGGTGCTATTGGATTCTTTTTTGCACCCTTGGTGGTGAGAACACCACAGTATTATGAACTGTGGTGTGTCTCTATTTGACGCCAGGAGCGTAAATACAACCATCCGTGCCTCTTCTGACGAGTTTCCGACCCTCAAGCGGACGAAAGGCCTCGGAGCAGGCAGTACAAATATATCTGTTCCCAAAACGGATTGCGATGGTTCCCTTATGCAGCTAGTGAAGAGTTTTCATATCTGCAATATATTTTCTTAAGTTGATGTTCTCAGTTTCTCCATCTTCAACCTTCCCCCCCCCCCTCCCAATTCTTAAGTCCAAAGTTTTTGCCAAGTTGTTATTATGAAAACCATCAAATTGTTGGTTCCCCCCCCCCTCCACCCCCCCCCCCCCCCCCCCCCCCCCACACACACACACACACTATTAGACTGTTCGTATTTGTCTGACTTTATTCAAGTTTGAAAGGCTGTGCCAGCACACACACGCACGCCCACCCACACACTGATAACCTTATCGTGGTAACATGCGTAGGGCGTTCCATGGTAGCTTTGGTAGTATGTGGATGATCTGAAAAACACAAGACAAAAAAACACCTGTCTCTTAATATTCTCACCTTGCCCTTGCAGCAAGCTACCCAAAAAGGAATAATAGTCATCATCTCTACATATCCTCCCCCATCCCCATTTAATTGTTCAGATTTGGTGATAGAGGGGGGAGTGCAGCTAGATAAGAGCAGAAGTGATCTCAGCAGGTTGGTGAACTGTCGAGCAAGGCAAAGGAGGGGTAGGGGGGGGGGGGGGCGAGTAAGAGGGCAGTGTGGAGAAGGGGGAGAGAGAAGGAAGGATGATGGCCTTCATGATAACAGTGGACACATCAGACATCTCATAGTCACCAATTCATAGCAGTATCTACATAGTGCTCATGTTCAACAGACATTCTGTGATAATCTCATCATAAACACAAACACACGATCCTCCGACTGCCGTTTCGCGCGTGAGGAAAATAATGATGTACGAAGCATAATTAAGTAAACAGTTGATAAGTCAGTCATCCCGTTACTATCTTTAAAAAAGGGGGAGTGTGTGTGGTGGAGGGGGTGGAGTGGGAGGCTCTATGAATGGTGTGCCGTTGTACATTTATGTACCTCCCACATACATTCTCCCAGTATATAACCCAATTACCTTCAAAAGACTTTTAAGCAAAGTTGACAAACATTTAATAACAAACTGCGGTATTTCGTTACATCCCGACCACATTACATCCGACAAAATTTTTAGTCATATAAAAGAAGGATTTTTGTCAAGTCGTGGCAACTACAGACTCTCAAGAACAAAATTCAAGGAGTTTTCAAGCGGCGTTTATTTCAACAAGGTGGCACGAAAATTAAACCATTGTTTTTTAAAACTTCATTTTTTTTTCTATTGTTTATGTTAAAAAAATACAAAAAACACATTTGGGTGATTTCAAAGATCTTGTGCGATTTGGGGACCACAAATGGGGGCAAAATTATGAAAATTGAAAAAAAAAGGTTCATGACAAGAACTGTATTTGTATCACAGCAGACATCTTAGGCACCTGAAATATGACTTTTCGTCTTGTTCTGCTGAGCTATAGTAGTGCAATGACAAAAGGAATTTTATATACTGTTTTGCTGAGCTAAAGTAATGCAATGACAAAAGGATTTTTATATATCTAAAAACTGCTTTTTTTCAATAATTTTTTTTTCCATATGGTGGCCATCAGGCTTCGCGTTTCATTGCTTTCGAATTATTCCAATAGAAATAGCAAATGATACGTGCTGTTTTGACTTATAAATAAAACATTATTGCATGCAAAAATCATTTCTGATCAAAAGAAAAAAACAATACCATGCTAGCTAGTCTGGATCCAGAGATATTGTACTCCTTGCACATCAACCGTTGTTGAAAAAAGTGATGTTGAGAAAACGGCGTTTGAAACTAACGAAGTTAAGCAATTTTCACAAACACCTCTTTCAAATAAAGTCATTTTTTAAAACAAAAATGTAAAAACAGACAAAATGAACACCACACACTTTCCTGAGCACAAAAATACATAAAACCCAAAACATAATTTTTGAAAGAAAATAGTCAAAATTTGCGTGCCACCTCTCTACTCTACTTGTATAAAAATTGAAAAAAGAAGTGGCAGTTTGATTTTTCTGTGTTCAGGTTGATGAAAAAATCATTTTAAAACATTTTTACAAACATCGTCGCGATCCTGGACTGTTGTCGGCGATTCAACCAAGGGAGATAATTTGTAACTTCAATTTTGATGATGTTACAAATTACCTCCCTTGGTAAAATCGCAAACGATCCAGGATCGCGACGTTGTTGGTAAAAATTTGTTTTAAAATAGTTTTTCATTAACCTGAAGGCAGAAAAATCAAACCGCCATTTCTTTTTTGCCAAATCAAAGACTTTTGGAGCTGATGGCCTGATTTTCAAAGGTTTTCAAGGAGGTTTGGTCAACAGAACCACATTTATTGATTTTCAAGGGTTTTCAAGGTCTTGAAATTCCCTGTCAGAATTCAAAGGAGTTTCAAGGAGCGTACGAACCCTGTACTTGGTAACTAAGGTTTTTGCTATTGTTGTTTATCGATTCAGATTCTCGTTTGAACGGGGAGGATGGGCGGTGGGGGATGGGAGGTGACACTTGGGGATAAGAAACACACCTACATTTATTTACTCTTTTTCTTCATGGTTCAATGTATTTTCAGTTTATACCCATGTCATTACTTTTTCCCACGTGGTATGCCTTTCTTGTTGCTGATGCTGTTGACGATGATGACGATGATGATGATAGTTGCTCAGTGGGAGCCATTGCAAACCCTCCTATTACACACACATACACGGCTCACACACACACACACACACCACACACACACACACACACACACACAACACACACAAACACACACACACACACACACGCACACACGCACGCACACACACACGCACACGCACACACACTCACCAGATTACACACACACACGCACTCGCACACTTTTTTCAATTTTAATGAGCATTTACATGTAATGTAAAACTTTTTGTGCGAGTCGGACCGTTAACCATACTGATTCCCCCCCC
>JADBJO010027416.1:0-5000 GCA_016801955.1 Conus betulinus
TTACAATAAACACACTACCTCACTCACTCAACACGGGCTGCCTACCCAGGTAGAGCCGGCCGAAGAGCAGCCTACTGGCGCTCATTCAGTCGTTTCCCGTACCATTCAAATATCAGTCACTCATTTTCATTTATCTTATTATTATTCCTCCAGTTTCTCACATAGGATGCATGCGATGTTTTATACGTGTCCTCCATTTCCACCGGTACACGATGGCACACACGATAACAGTAAGTGACAATTTTTGTGGCTTGGTAAGAAATACCAGGCGGCTATCTTCAATCTACATCAATTTTGCCAGGGCAGCGGGGAACCCCCCTGCTCTTTTCGATTTTGAACTGCCGTGGGTTCTTTAACGTGTGCAGGGGGCCAGGAAGGCACATACGGGTCTGACTCGCTTAAAGAAGAAACAAAAAAAAAAGAAGTTTCACCACAAATGTTATCATTTTGACCGGCATTTTTAACCCAGCTTCGTCCAATCCATGCACTCCCACCTCCCTCATTTCATCGCCCTCCCCTCCCCCTTCTGTCTGTTTTCTGTTTATATCCCTCATACAGCAACAGTATTGCTTCCTCAAAATCCAGCTACAGACTATTCATACAATATTATGTTCTTACTCCCACAAGCAAAGACTGCCTCCCTTTCCACTCCCTCCCCCCCACCAAACCCATGCCACCTCCCCCATCCCCCCCCCCCCCCACCCCCTATCCTGCTACCACCACGCATCATTTCCAACTTTTTCTTTGTGCGATTTTTCTCTTTCATATAGCGCATGCATTTGCGTGGGATGTCTCAATGGCTCAACTCTGCTGAGCCAATGGGACAAGCTGAACAAAGAGGCGGCATCTCGCCTTGTGTAACCGCCACTGTCATCTGCCGCTGTCCACAAGTTTGAAAATGAATTCAGCTTATTTGCTTTTACTCCGGAGAGTACTCCCACTTGGAAAATTCAAGTACGACATCAGTAGTGGGTACTGAAGATCAAAGGTACTTAATGACGGGCCGATGCGTGCAGCCGTTTGGATGTGATGCTGGGACTAAAATCGCTCTCTAGAGACCTTACTTAACATGATGTCACTTATGTTTACAATACAGTGTACCAACATTATCAAAGGCAGTCAGGCCTCTGTTACATTTTCCCACTCACCTATAACAAAAACAAAGACATTATCAAACCAACGGTTAAGTCACCTCCCAATCATCGACAAAACAAAGACTCTCTTCAACCATGGTGACGTCACTTTCCACTCATCTACAAAACAAGACATTTTTCCGTCTTTGGGGAGCCGGAATAGCTCAGTTGGTAGAGCGCCGGACAGGTGATCCTGGGTTTGTGGGTTCGAATCTCTGCCAGGCCGTTTCGGTACAGGGGGATTTTTTCCCTCGGAGTTAACATCGGTTTTGACTCCATTTCCCATACAGTCCTTGGAATGAGACTATAAACCGAGGTTCCGTGTGTGAACGCACGCAAAACATCTTGCGCACACACGTAAAATCCCATCACCAACTTTCGAAAGAGTAGGCCAGTTTGGCCGTTGGTGTGGATAACACGTTACACATAGTATGCACCCTGCGTGAGAATTGGAAAGAATGAAGGAAGTAAGGAAACTGAGTGTGAACGATATTGAACGATATTGACTGGATGACACGGGAAACGACTGAATGAAGCGCCAGCTGGCAGCTCTTCAGTTGGCACTACCCAGGTAGCAGCTCGTTGTGTAAACGAGCATGGATTGTAAAGCGCTTAGAGCTTAGTCTCCAGCCGAGAATAGTCGCTATATCAGTATTCATTATTAATATGATTAAAGACGATATCCAAACAAAGTTGACTTATTTCCAACTCAGTTTAATTACTGTCGTGTATAGCCCAGCCAACCACGAGAGGCCACACATCCACAGAACAGCTTCTCGAAACAAAACTTAATCGTTTTCCATTCATCCACAAAACACAAAAAAAAAAACCGCAGTCCAAACCTCACAGTCACTGTCCCTTCTTCACTTTGATCTAGTAACATCTCTTTTATTTGCTCTTCCTTCACCTCCTACCTGCAAATCAGTCAAACTACCCCACCCGCACCCCCCCACCCCCCGTTTTTTTCCCCCCTTCGTTTTCACGACTGGAACTTCGAAATTCACCATAGGTGACAATTTTGGTACAAACGCGCCGTTTTTAATCCCATCCCATGATTAAGGTAGCTAGCCATATTCCGTCTTCGGGGGCGGTATCTAAACATAACACCTGTGTTCATGTAATTTCTTTTCCTGTCATGCATCCACTCGGCTCACGATGGCCTAGTCTTCTCCCACAGGAGGGATGGGAGTTACCGTGCGTGAAGATCTGGTTTTTTTTTTTTTTACACATGCATTCACGCATGGGGACTTCGGCTTAAAAGTCTTCTGCAAAAGATTAGGAGGGGATTCACACTGCACAGATAATCAACCAGCTCTGGCTGTCTTAAGTGGGAATGGACCCCCTGGACCTTGGAAGAAGAGTCTGACGCTTTAACCATTTGGCCAGCCAAGGCCCCCGCTTTCAAACTATCATCTTAACAATACAGTTTTATGTAACGACGGTAAACTTAAGTGGGGTGGGGTGAGCTGGGGGGGGGGGGTGTTGAGGGAGGAGGGAGGTGGTATAGAATGTATGTAAAATAAAAGAGAGAGAAAGGAAAAGTAGGACAAAACTTTAAAAAAAAAAAAAAAGGAAGGAAGCCGTAATTCCTCTCCTTCCACCTCCCTCTTCCCTCCCCCTCTCTCCCCCCAATGGTGGGAAGTTGATGGGGAATCGTGGATGAAGGGTAGTGGTTGTACTTTCTACACCCCGCAGTTTGATAGCCCCCGTGAGACGTGCGTGCAGACGCAGTCCATCCATGTACATGTTTCACCCCCGGTCTGGTGATGACCACTGGGGAGAAAGGGGCACAACCGAAACGACTGGCTAGACCTGAGTTATCTCGCGTGATTCTTTTGTATTCACTGTTCCTTGGTGGGTTTTTTTTTAGGAGCGCGTTTGAAACTGACGTCTTGACCATAAGAATCAGCGCACTTGGGATACTTGCTACATGACTCTCTGAGCCTCGTCAGACAAATCACGTCTGTAACGTGAAAACGGTAGAGACACACAAGTTGAAGGTTTTCCCGTCAATAATCTTGGAGTCCGACCAATATCATCTCACAGTCTGTGGATGGTTCAATAGCCACGAAATTTCTTTTTTTGTTTGTTTGTTTGATCTTAACAGCAAGCAGAATTCCACTCCCTCTTCTATCTCTACCTTTCCTGTAGAGATTATAGGCATCAGACGGAGAGAATGTCTCGTTCTCTGATGTGTCATCTGTGAGCCCTGTTTAAGTTACAAACAAAAATCACGTCTGATTTCATGGTGTCGACCAGGTGGATGATTTCAGGTTTGTTGGCTACATAGAACATTTAACATTCGTACAATCTGACGCACGTAGAGGTCTGTTCTTCCATTTGTTTTGCTGATTTGCTATGGGTGGGTGGATACATATTTCGGATGAAAAACTACGATCAGCTTGAGTGGTGCAGGAGATTTTGGACTGGTCTTGAGAGAGTTCGCCGTCTGTAGGGCAGCCGACATCACTGAGGTCAAAGGTGCCGCAGATTGCGCAGTAGCACCAGATCTCCTCGCCATGCGGTCTGCTGTATTCGAAGCTAACAATGCTGACATCACCAGCCGCTGTGGCGAAGTGGCTAGAGTCGCAGACTTCCGGCTAGAAGGTCGGGGTTCGATTTCCATCAGAGCTATGTGTTTGTGGGTTGTTTTTTTTTTCTGCCTTAACCGGCTCCTACCCAGAGCTGAGTTTACTACGGGGTTGATTGGGAAGATTGGAACCACACAGTCGATGTTTCATCCGCTTGATGGATACCTCTCTGTGGGTGTTGCTGAAACTGCCTGACCAACACTGCAGGTGTATGTATCTTTCAGGCCTGGTTGACGTTGGGATATATCATGAAAGTAAGCGTAGACCATATTCCATCTTTCTTGACCAAATCAGTTCAGTCTTTTTGTTTGGACTCCTCACAAATCCGCATTCAAAAATTAACGGATTCGTCCCTCCGTTGTACTCCCTCTTTCTTCACCAAATTTCATTAAAATTAGTTCAGTAGTGTTTGAGTAATCACAAATTCGCATAAAACATTTAAGAGATTCGTGCTTCTCGCATATTCCGTCTTTCTTTTACCAAGTTTCGTTAAAATCAGTTCGGTCGTTTTTGAGTAATTACAAATCCGCGTAAAAAGGTTAAACTGGTTCGTCCTTCCGATATGTTCCGTCTTTCTTCACCAAGTTTTGTTAAAATCAGTTCAGTAGTTTTTTGAATAATCACAAATCCGCATAAACAGATTAACAGATTCGTCATTCGTAGATATTCCATCTTTCTTCACCAAGTTTCTTTAGAATCCATTCAGTAGTTTTTGAATAATCACAAATCCGCATAAACAAATCAACAGATTCGTCCTTCGTAGATATTCCATCTTTCTTCACCAAGTTTCTTAAGAATCCATTCAGTAGTTTTTGAATATCACAAATCCGCATAAACAAATTAACAGATTCGTCCTTCGTAGATATTCCATCTTTCTTCACCAAGTTTCTTTAGAATCCATTCAGTAGTTTTTGAATAATCACAAATCCGCATAAACAATTAACAGATTCGTCCTTCGTAGATATTCCACATTTCTTCACCAAGTTTCTTTAGAATCCATTCAGTAGTTTTTGAGTAATCACAAATCCGTATTCTAAAAAAAGTTTACATATTCGTTCTTTGACCGTATTAATCCTTTTTCATCAAATTTTGTTAAAATCCGTTCAGCAGTAATCGGAAACGCATCAACAATTCAACATGTTCGCTCTTCGGCTATATTTTTTTTTTTCTTCCTCCACTAAGTTTTGTTAAAATCAGCTCAGCAGTTTTTGAGTAATCTAAATCTATATCGACAATTCAACACGTTTGTCAATCGGCTGTATTCCCCCTCCCTTCA
>JADBJO010027417.1:0-2500 GCA_016801955.1 Conus betulinus
TCTCGACAAAGGTGGCAAGTACGTCGCAGGTCCTCCAGTCCTCCGTAGAGCTTCCGGCCACTGGGTATTGGGTCGGGCCATGTTTTCTCTCGGAGGCGCTTGGTAGAGCGGGCAGGACGGTGCAGCAGATGTTTCTGTTGTCTGGCTGCCTGTTCTGCAGGGGCACTGCTCTGTTGTTGCCGATGCGGAGTTTAAAGGATAGGTGTTGTTTTCGCAGGGTCTGGTTCTGTGCTGAACCTGAACACGAGGTCTTTATGGTAACGCAAACCCCTCTCTTGGGCCTAGATATTAATCGATTTGTACTCGCTTTGATTCTGTATTTAGTATGACGGTTTATACAATGTGAGATGTTTCCTGAAGCATTTTCGTTTGCAACTCTTAACAATTTTATAGACTGTCCCCCTTCATCGGCTAACCTGATTTCACTAATTCATACATTATTTCTTTTTGTCTTTTCTTCTTTCTTTCACCTTCTCTTTCTTTCTTTCTTTTCCTGTCGTTTCTTTTTTATTTCTTGTCTTCTTTTCCTTTCGTTTCTTTCTCCTCCTTCTGTTTTCCCTATCGATATCACGCTCTAACCTGTTTGACAGAAACTGGTGCCCCAACTGGCCCATCCATCAGACACCTGATCAAGAACGGCTTCATGTTAGGAGGAGGGTCGGTTCTGGTACCAAAACCTGTAAATATACACAGTGGTAGAAAGGACACCACACTCCGTTGTTATAATCAGATCCAACATCTCTGAATTTTTATTTCTGCCCTCGTATATTTCGGTGGGTATCATTTCTCATCTGAGACAGATAATCCAGAAAATATGAGCTAGAACAGACTCTTCCAAATCTCTAATTTCGCGGGACACAACACTTTTTTCCACTTTCAATATATCTGAACTGATTCAACAAGATTAATCCCAGGGAAATTCATTTCACGTTTAAAACAATGAAAAAGAAAAGAGTGGCGATTACTTGAATCTGGATGAAGATGTGTTTATTTTATTAAAAACAGGCGCATGGACTGTGTCTTAAATTTAGTAGTGAAAAGGTTTACCCCCCCTGCTGTCACCTAAACAGGGCGGCGTGCGCGTCCTAACACGCTGCCCGTCCAAGTAATACAATATGGGCCTCTGATCGTCCACCGCGCCCCCCACTTTGAATATTTTCCGAATATTTTCGCCTCTCCTACGTTTAGCATCCCGCAATACTGCACTTTTCTGTGAACGTCTCTTCTGCTTTCCTACCATTGGCAACATTAACTCTACCCAAATCTTCACAAAACTTTCTGTACGTACCAACGGATACACCTTATTTTTCCCCAATCCCTCAGATTTACCACAACAGTCCCAGATAGGTGCAGGGTAATTAACTCTTTCTATAACACTTTTCCTAGATCCCATCACTCTCCATTCCTCCATCAATGGCGCTTCGTATTTGCAAATTTCATTACACACCCACAGACACCACACCACCACCAACAACGACACCACACACCACAACACACACACCACACACCACCACATACACACACGCACCGCCCACCGCACACACCACCACACACCACACACACACACACACACACACACACACCACCGTCTCTCCTCTCTCTCACATCTCCGTCTCTCTCCCCTCTAGAATCATCTACACTGCAGATATGAAGGCTTATCACCCCCCCCCCCCTATTTCTATAATCTGAGACATAAGAGCAAGCTTTGTTTATAATTCAATATTTCTTGCAGTCATTGCAACACCTAGCTGCTCTGTAGTTGCTGGAATGGTGCTCAGTACTTATCCTTGGAATTTATTTTTTCATTATATATAACACAAGCGCACCCAGCCGCGCGTGAAGCGTCTGTCGCAGTGCAGGAGTGATTCAGTAGGTCACCTTCTAAACTTGTAAATACAGGAGAATATCAATGTATTTACCAAACCTGCGTAAATGTAATGGCCAAAAAAAAATACCAATAAAAAAAGGGTCAATCCAACACATGACCATACCCGATCATCAAACCCAAAACCGGGAATAATCTGTGATGCTGGACCACGAAGTTACCCCATGCCAAAACTGGAAAAAAAATGGCAACAGTGAAGGCTTAGAAAAAAAACGGCAAAAGTACACGCCACAGTGACAACAGTTTCAGCTGAAATACCCCAATAAAAAGAGAAACAAAAAATCGTGTTTTTTTTAAATTTTTTTTGTTTTGTTTTAAAGTTTTGTTTTTCTTCTCAACATGTCACAAAACCAAAAACAACAACCATAATAAAACCAAATACTACACAGCAAAAACTGTGTAAAAACCAAGGTTGAACTAATTCCTATAATACCACGTCATTTTTGTATCTTAGTTCACTCTATTAAAATTAAAACATTTTCCAAAAACAGTGACATGGTGACTTCACTACAAGCAAAAACAGAAGAATTAGTATCCAGGTGCAATACCTGTAATAAAAAAAAAGTCGTGGCTAAAATCTTTTTAAGCATAACAGGCCACAGAAAATCAACAACC
>JADBJO010027417.1:7500-21354 GCA_016801955.1 Conus betulinus
GTGTGATTGAGTTCAGACCATATGATTAATTTGTTTATACTTTCTTGTAAAGTCGCAAACAATTAATTTTTTATGACTAGTGTGTATAGTTGTGACATCAGCGAAAACTTTCACATCGCCTATCAATAAATAGGTTGGTAAATTGTGTATATATATGGAAGTAAGATAGGTCCGAGGACTGACTCTTGAGGCACCACCGTGATAATATGGATAATGTAGGAGATACATATTCGTTTACTGCAACCATTTGTTTTCTATCAGAAAAGAAAAGAACACAATAGTTCTAACACGGAATTCTTTTATTGATGAAGTTATATATCTAGAGTTTTTAAGACAATTGCGATCAATAAACATCAAAAGCTTTCATAAAAATCTACCATGGAATTAACACCGTTTAAGTTTTGGTGTTGTTTATATCTGTAAACCATTGATCGACTAGGTTTGTCAGTACCGTTTGGCAGGAATGGTTAGCTCTAAAAACCAACTGGTTTTTTGATGAAATAATTTGAAAGAATTGAAGTGTGATCGAGAATATGTTATATATTATGGTTTTCCAGTGTTTTAGACAGTACAGACAGAATAGAAATGGGCCTGTAGTTTGACGGATTGGTGTGATCACCTGTTGGTGTGGATCGATATTACTCTAGCAACTTTAAAGCCTTGGGGAAATGATTTTTAGTAATGCAGAGAGTGTGTATATATATATTATATATATATATATATATAGTATTATCGATATATCTATAATTGTGTTTGCTAACCAACAGTAACGTTAAAAAAGTGGTGCTCAAACCGGTTGGGAGCGGCACATCAGCTGTTAAAACTTTGATTAAAATGTAAAAAGCTAAACACTACAGCGCTGTTTCTTGCTGGTGCAGTCGTCAGGGTTATGGGGGGGGTCGGTGTGTGTCGGTGTTTTTTTTATACGTGTTCGCTGTCGCCATCACGTGCGGTCAGTGTTTTTCATGTGTTTTTGATTTCTGCTCCCTGATAGGAACTTCCATTTGTGTCTGCAATTGTTAACCATTTTATCCTAGTGGTTTAGGGTTGCTAATTTTGGTTTGCATAGGATCATATATTTTTCTGTTAGGCATAAACTTACATCTTTTGAAAGGTTTATGTTATGAGCGCACTTCTTTTTAGATCATTTCCAGGATTATGTTGTAATCTATTTTTCTTATCTTTGAGTTTCCAAATATATTTACTCAATTCTGTTTGATTGGTTTGTATCTCCCCCTCTTGGGTAAATGATCTTGTTTATTGATTTGCATTTATTTATCCTAGTTTTAACTGGTTTTCAGGGATATTACCTATATATGTTGCTTCAGTGTTACTCTCGATTTTACAGGGGTGGTAACATTATGGTTACAATATTGCTCGCTGGAGGCATTTAGTGTTTAGAGGGCACTGTTTCTTGCCCCGTACACCCGTGGTACAAGTATGTCCACGTCCCTTTATTTTCTGTTGGACCGTCACCCCTCGCCTCTTGTCCGACAAGCATTTTCTTGTTTTTTACCTTTCTCGTTTTGTGTTGGTTGAATACAATGATGGTCATCCCTTGAGATTCGGTCATACCCATGGAGTTGATCATTGGTTATCGTTGTGCATGTTAAATACTTCTTTAAACAGTTTGCGCTCCCTTTTGGGGGACTTTGCGGAAGAATATCGTCAGAATTTTATTTTATCGCCCACATTCGCTTTCCAAAGTTGTTTTAACTCTAGTCATCGTATGGGCGGCGACTGGACCACTACTCGACTCTCCAACCTTTGGTGAATGTTCTTCTTGTGCTTCTGTCATAACACTTACCAGATATAGATAAATTTGGAAAACAACCCTGGGACTGTTACAGAGATGATGGACCTCCGCTGCCACTGAGTGATAGCCCTAGAAACATGGAAATAAGAAAAAAGAAATTGTTTGCAAAAATCTTCCACGACCATTTAAAAACACCACGAATTTTCCTTTTTTTTTTTTTTCTAAACAAAAAAGGATATGTGAATTATTTTACAAGCATAACGTTTAGGACCTTCTTTATACCCCATACATACCTTTAACCCATACACAAAAAAACCAAATGATCCACACTGTCTATGGTCCATATCAAAGTAATCACCCACTTTTTTCCCTACTCAAAACGATACCTAGAGGCATGATATCAAGAGATTATCTATCTGTATGTAATGAAACAGTATTAAAAACACGCAGCTTGAATACAAGAAGCGACCTCGACCCACCCCCCCCCCCCCCCCCCCCCACCCCCCCCCCCCCCCCCCCCCCCCCACCACCCACCCCCACCCACCCCCCATACACCAAAGTGGCTACAACTACAATTTACACTATGACCCAGGAAATTGATATGAGCAGACACAAGAAGAAAAGGAAAAAGGAAAAATCATATGGTACAACCCCCCATACGATGGAAGAGTTAAACAAAAACGGTTGGGGAAAGAATCTCTTAACCCATTCTGACAGCTTCTTTCCCAAAAGAGCACAAATGGTAAGATATGTGTTATTTTTTTTAATAGGCACAAACCATCTATCATTCTAGTGATACACCCCCCCCCCCCTCAATTGTATGCCTTTCGAAGCTCACCCCCACCAAACATCATTGATTCAACAACAAACACACGCAAACGCAGTGCAGAGAAAACACGAGGGAAGACGGAAATCTTGCAACGTACAGAAACAACAAGTGCCCTCTAACAAAATGACTCCACAGCAATATGTATACCAAGACACGGTAAAATCAGGACACTGACGAAAAATATTAGGTATCACTGAAAACCAGTTTAAAACTAGATCTTTTTATCGCTTTAAATCATAAAACAGTCACTTAACCCCACACCAACCCGACAAGATGTTACACATAATCCACAAATATTACCGCCCCAATTGATGTTCATTAATATATCTTGGACACCTCAAATTATTGTAAGAACACTAGATACTTACATATCTGGGATAATCTAAAAAGAGCTTGCCTTATTAATATCAAATCTCATTTCAAAATAGATGCCTAATTTTATGCCTAACCGAAATAAAAAATACAGAACCCTATGCTCAACCAAATTAGGAGCACAACCCTAAACACTAGGACTAGCCACCACCACCCGGTTTTAACCCAATGCAGCACAACCTCGCGAAGTTCATATCAGGGTTTTCCCCCATTTGCAGAATTCCACAACCACACCCAATGAAAAAACACTGATTTTCAGAACATGCTTTTTCCTCCCCGATGTGAACGAACAGCCCGACCCCCACACGTATAAAAAACCACAAAAACACCGAAACCACCCCGCCACACCCCCTCCCCACTGCCCACGGTAACTGAAACCCCAGCCACGAAAAGCAGCTGTAGCCGTTTTAGCTTTTAAATTCTAATCCAACCCGTCTACCACCAAAAGAATCACCCCCTAGCTCACTAATAATCTACTCAGATACATACGCTATATATACGACCCCTATTTACCGATAATATCCCCCCCTATATCCCACTCCACTAGCCTATAGATATATATATCCCCTACCTACCGCCCTATACTAATAAGTAGTGTTTCCCAACACCATTACAGCGGGCTTAATCGTCCCCGTTGAGCATTTCCCGTCAATGTATCACACGCAGGAGGACGCGTTGCCAAAGGCCCCCATTAGACCAGGGAGTGACCACACGTGAAATCCCAGAATGGTGCACCAACATCAACTACTTTACTGTTATGGTTACATACAGACCCCCGAGTGTAAACACTGGTCACCCAGAGAGTTGGGAAGTAGCCCCAGTGATGCCTGTTGGTTTACACGATTAAATGACCTTGACGTGAGATTAACCAGACCAGTGTGTTTTGAAACCAGGATTGTGGCTTCAACCACCAGATCAATGCCCAAAATCCGCTCTGTAAAATCATCAGTTGGAGCGCAAGACCGCCAATCTATCATCCCTAGTGTAAAATTCGTCCACCAGTCCCGCAACTGTGGTCAGACTGGAGTTTCTGTAGATAAGCCCCCTAACCGATGAATCGGTTTTGACACGATTAAACCTCCCCATAATTAATCCATAGTGATCTAAATATATTTTTCGACGCGGAAGCTTTGTTCCCGCTCAGATCCTACCTCTAACACTAATAGATTGGCAACCACTGAAAAACACAAGTAACCGTCCTCTCTTGGCACGGAAGCGATCATGCGAACTAAGTTCATACACAGCCGTGTAAAGCCCTAATTCTGTATCAGAAAGAGGGGTGGAACATTTTGTTTCCCCGCCGAAACAACCAAGAATGAAACACAATACCATGGATTATAATACCCCCGAACATGACGACACCACCGCTCGCCCACCAAAACCCCTATAATCTGAACTCGTCGACCAATGCCCTCCTTCCGAAACCCCTTCACCCTTAAGGCCAGTGACACGATGGCCCAGACTTCTTAGTTGTCAACACCTCTCCGCACGCAATAGCAAAGACACGTATGAACTGCAAGACCCCAAAAAGTTCACAAACCAAAACGACAAGGGATACCTGTTCAAATTACCGCAACCCCAATTTAAGTATACAAAGTCAGTAATGAGGCGTACTAAATACCACACGAGACACCGCAGAGAATCACACAATTATACTAATAGAAAACGGGAAACGTATATTGTACGCAAAGGCATCCTACAAGCATCCCCCACCCAATGATCAAGCAGGTTGGCGCTGTGACAGTAAACAGGGACACAAAACGCCAGAGAAACAGCCGAAACAATTTCAAAAAAAAACCCCTTGACAAACTGGAACTTGTTATGACAAAGACAACAACAGTCACTCTTGGTCACAGCACGTTGTGTGTGTGTACATCCAATTATCCGTCAATTCAACATTGATTATCAGGCACCTACCCATCCACTCGACCAATCCCACCCCTTACCCGAACAATAATGAACCACCCGCTCGCCACACCCCCCCCCCAGCCTCAACCCAAGTATAACCCACCCCCCATCAACACATCTACTAATAGGGACAAGGGTATGAACCCCCCCCACATTCATCACATCCCAACAAGCCATCAGGCGGGGACCAAATCAACGATAAATATCAAGCTCGACGACACATTTTACACCAACTCATCATGCAAGCAAGACGGTATGACGATAAACTGACCCAGAATATTGACAAAACCGCTCCTTAAACGATTACGGATAAGATCAAGAGGAGCGACGTGGCAGACAACCCAGCTGTAATGCCATTGCAATTATCGTGCCCAGCATAAGGCCCCCTGTGAACAGGTTTGGCCCCGGCCCGCCCCTTTCGTGACATGAAATTAGTCCGTTCTAGGCAACAAAATTCCGTAATAGGTGTATCAGTGAACACACACAAAACAAAACGTGAACCACCACTTGCAACGTCGGAAAAACCCCAGTGATTCTTTTATATCATGGGCACCCCACCTACACGCTATATACCAATTCGGCACGCGCCTACGCCGGACCCAACCACCTCCCATCATCTGAGAGATGATATATATTTTGCCATCGAAACTATTGCTAGATGTTATCCTATAGCCACCACCTCTACCTTTGTTCACACTTCTTACCCATTCTTAACCCACCTCACAGTGCCCACCTACCAAGAGCGTCGATTACCCACTGTTTTTCAAACTCACAGAGATAGGCCCGTTTCTCACGCAACCATATTACATACTTAATATATATTTTCGCTGACAATTAAGTAGTTTGGGCGGAAAACCACTGCCAGGTTAACAATTTTCATATCATTATAGTAATGACTTGCAAAGATTTGAAATTGCAGAGTAATTGAAAAAAATTGAAGACTGACACGGAGACACACGGGGAAAATGTCTAGCATGATCACTCGCACCAAACCTTTCACTAGCTGCACGACCCCGGAAATTACCCTCGCCAAATCCTATCGCCACCACCCGGCAGATCTATATGTATCGCTTGCTCCCCCCGAGGCATTCAATCCCCGAACGGCAATGATTATATGTCATCGCATGCTCGACCCCGGCCCTTCCCTCAGCAGCGCCCCCCCAGCATTATATGTATAGCCTGCTCAGCACCCGCCGCCCTCACCGTATCGCCAGCTCCCCTCGCACCGACCTTCCCCTACGAAGGCATGATCTATTGTATCGCTGCCCCTCCGAGGCCTTTCGTCACGCCGATTCCGGACTCCGTCAGGGCGACACGGCTGATTGGTATGTCTCTTGGGTCAATAGCGCCAACACCCAGGCCTCCATACACTTCTGTGGTGTTCCCCCGACTGCCCAAGCCGCCGTTACACCCGAAAAAGAGCCCCCCAACAGACCCCCCCCAAAGCAGAACAGCGAAAGGTCCACCCAGTAGCAACCTACACAACAACGAATAGTGCGGAGTGGAAAAAAAGTGTTGAAAATAAAATATTTTTTCACCTACGCAAACACGGTATAAATATGTACCCGCGCCGACATCTTCTGAGCATGCTGCCAGCGACTACCCCATTTAAGGATGAACGCGAGATCAAAAGATATGCGTACACCAAATATTTTGCATGAAGGGGTTCATCTCTGCTGTTCTAATAACCACGCCCATTTACAGCAGCTAAACTATAAGTGTCCGAAGAACACCCACCTTTCTTGGTATCTTCTAAGAGATGCAATCAATACACATGCTCGACCAAAAATATTTTAATGTGGAACAATTAAGTCGTGAGGGAAAACAAAGTGTCTTTAGTTAACACTTCTTCCACTCATTATGTAATGACCACCGGACAGATTGAAATTGGATAATTGAAAAAAAAATATGTATATAAAGCTAAAGTAGATAAAAATTTGTTCAACACCAACACACGACAAAACAAACATTCCCCAATCTCAGTCCCGGCTTACGCGCTCTAGGGAGATTTCAGACTGGCGGCACAGTATTAAAAGCTCGCCATGGTTCCACCCTCAGTCATCTGAGCCATTTTTTTTTTCGAATCACGATGGTGGTTTAAGTTGGACAATTTGCACATAATTAAATGTTTGACCTTTAAATATGAATATGAGTAAAAATATCGCATTAATAGGAAACATAAAATGACGATTGTGTGACCCCACGAGGGGTGAGGGGGCAAAGGTGTGC
Organism: Conus betulinus; assembly: GCA_016801955.1. Lineage (NCBI taxonomy): Eukaryota > Metazoa > Mollusca > Gastropoda > Neogastropoda > Conidae > Conus > Conus betulinus. Next base: position 14,595 of record JADBJO010027417.1, read on the forward strand.
GAAAGTGTATCAATAAAATAGCGTTGGTGCATAATTTGATTACCACAAAGCATCCTTAGCGCACCCATGACATATACAAGCTTCTCTGGGTTGGGGTGTTTTTTCCCCGTGTGTGTGTGTCGTGGTGCTGTTGTTGTGGTTTGGGTGGGTGCCCGTGTGTGGCTTGTGTTGAGAGATGTACGAGAGGGAGAGAGTTGGCCGACGATGTTTCGACCGAGATGGAGATTTGATTTTTTGCTATGATTTTTGTTCCGCCCCCTCTTTTTCGATTGTGATTGAGAGAGAGAGAGACCTGCAGAGCGGAATAGGCGGGGTCCCGTTTCGTGTCCACCGCTTTGATAGAAGCAGAAAAAGAATAACTTTCATCCAGGTGCCTGTACATGTTTGGGCAGAAATGAACGAGACCCGCACGAGACCATTAGCATGACTTGTTACACTATTGCAGTGTGACTCACCTTAATCGCCTGCACCAGTTTTGCAAAAGACCCCACTCTTGGGTTACAACGTCCCAATTCGTCACAAATGCTATATTTCCTTTCTGTCATTAATATGATTATTTTCCGTACAAATTTCTGACATTCCAGTTTACACCTTTTCCAGCCTTTGATATTGCATCCTAAGTACTAACGTAAGCCCCAAAATTGGAAAACCAACGCATTTTTTCTCCCATGGTGAGTTACTGCCCCCCCCAAGCCGACACAGATAACACCAGGTAGATCCCTGTACTTAGTCTGCCCCGTCACTCTTGCTTTTTTTCCCCCTTGTTGGTTAATCTTAACCTCTTCTCTTGCCCTCACATTTTTTCTCACATTGTTCCTTTCCCCACCGCCGCACACGCTCACCAGTTTGAACATCACCCACTATAAATTGGAAAATGAAATGACGCCACTTTTTTTTGGAATGTGTAAACTTAGCATAATTAAATAACAAGTAAATAATTGTGGGGTTCGCGCCCACTTTTTTTCAATCCATAATGAAACCACTAACACATGAGTAACTTTTATTCAAGACTGGCTAATTTTTATGTACCCCCTTTATTTAACTTGAATAAACACCATCAGATAACATACAAAGACCGCAACAATATTAATAGTGGGGGCAAAAAACAGGCGCCGCCCTCCTAACTAAATTGTCCTTCAATAGTAATGACCCCTTGAAAAAACCTGTGATACCTCTACGCAGGAGGTGGGGGGGGGGGGGGTGGGGGACGCAGGAGGTGTTGAAGATGTAAAAAACTGGGAAACAGACCACAGGTAAGAAATATGAAAACTCTTCACTGGATGTGCATTTTAAGCGGAAACCATCGCAATCCCTTTTAAAGTTGACCCAGATATATTTGTATTGCCTGCTCCGGGCCTTTCGTCCGCTGGGTCGGAAAAAATCATCAGGGAGACCACGGATTGGCTGTATTTTATGCGCTCTAGCGCTAACTAGAGCAATTATCCACAGTACAATACCGTCCGGTGCCCTCATCACCCCATTCAAGAGGCTCTCTGTATTTATACATATATACGTTTTAATAACATGATGGTACCCGATTATAAAACTATTAAGATACATGCTTATGATTTTAATATCCAAATGTTAATCCCTTGATATAATCTTATGGGCACTTATTTTCTGATCCTTCTGCTCTTCGACCCCCACCCACCCCCCCCCCCCACCCCAACTTTGTTTTAAAATTCTCCCCCCATTTCATAATTACGTTTTTTCACGCTATTAGTAGTATTTGAATTCTCTATTTTGACATCTATATTATCAATATTATTGCACTATTGTATTTTTCGAAATGTATTTTTGTATATGCTTTTATTATTCAGCTCACTATCTGTTACCCATTTATCGTGGCTATAGTTGTAGCACATCCCCATCATCTTTTTTATCACTTAATGATTGACTTGATTGATATCACCATCATACCATTAACATCACCATCAACACGAAGACACGTTGCACTTCCCCCGCCGCAACCTACGGTCTTACGATGTCTCCTACCCAGACTCTCCTTCCACCCCCTCATACTAAACAGCTCCGCTTGACCCACTTTATCATGAAAAGTGTAAGGCATCTTTTGGCTTTATTTATTTTCTTTTTTTATATTTTTTTCCCCCCCCCATCATTCGTCTATGACCATGGATCATTTATTCCCTATCGTCAATATTTAACATATCAGCACTAATACTAGACTACACAGTCTCCCCTTGACAGCCTAGCTTTTTCCAACCCTTCACCACGCCAACTTGGTTCTAATTGAATAACGAAGTGGATCGAGATTCGTCATTTGTTCGTCCCGATTTTTGTCTGTCTTGTGCCTTGCTGAAGAAGCACCTACCCCGAGGAAAACCGTGTGTTTGCCTGGCGATTCGCTTGTCCTACATTTCATGGCGGGGTTCCGCTATTACACGACCACATTTGAGTTTGTTTTCAATTGTGGACAATTAGAATTACTCCCACTATAAGGACCCTAGTTATATAAAGACCGACCAATGCCTGGCGTGAACAGAAGACTTTACCCCCGGTTCCTTAAGATTAAGAATCGCTTTTTTACTTTTTCGCAAAAGTTTAAACAATTTCGTTTGAAATATAAGTTTTTCCAGCCATTTCCAGTCCCACATTTATATTTTTCCACCTTTGTATATACCATGATAACTCATTTCAATGTTTAGCACTACCTTTATGAGATGTTACAAACCCGACTTTGGTCTTTGGGACGTAAAAAGATAATTCAACAGGGCCGGATACCCATTTCTGTTCTTTTGTGGAAGCGTTGGTCACATACACCATGCATGTAGTTTTTGTGCAGTCTACCCGCTCTGGGTTTTTTCCTGCATTGCAGGGCATGTGGTTCATTGTTCTGGCACCTATGGATGAGTCTATGATATTGCTCCCCCCATGAAGGTTTATGCACTAGAATGGTAGTGATTAGCACTAGTTCGCATTCCGTAATGAAGTTGTGTGTGTGGGATGTGCCGGCCGTGTGTGTCGCCGGGTGTGTGTGCGACGGTTGTGTGTGTCTGTGTGGTTGCCTCGGCATAACAAGCGTCAATCAACATATCAGTCAATCAAGTAAGCAACACAGAATTCATACCCTCAACCCAAATCATGCTACAATAATTATAAGACAACAATTTGATCTATTATGTATCTATTAGTATGAGAGGGGTGCTTATGGATATTTAGTATGATGTCATGCATACACGTTGTTTTTGTTTAGGTACTGGTGTATGTATGCATGTATAAATGATGTATGAGGCCCCATACCCATACGTAGTAGTAGTATCGTACGTAGTACGTACGTACGTATGTATGATTGATGTTATGTAGGTTGTATGATAATGCATGATGGATGCATGTAGAGTATGTATGTAGGATGTATGTATGTATGTTAGTAGTATTTGATTGCTATGGTGTATGTATGTATGTTTGTATCTGGTTAATGTTTATGTGTGTATGTATTGTGTTAGGATGGTGTATTGTAGGTGTTGTTATGATTATGTATGTATTTAGTATGTATGTATGTTATGAATGTATGCAGGTATACTTGTATGTATGCATGTTTGGGATTTGATGTATGTATGTTCTGTATTGTATGTGTCGTCATATAAAGTATGTGGTATGTATTTGGATCTGTCCATGTTTAAGTGTGTCTGTTTTATGTTAATTGTATGTATCCATCCATCCCATTTTATTCCACACGACGTCCTGCACTTTTGTCCTTCGCAGATGTCCCGGGTATATGTATGTGTTTGTAGGTATGTCTGTATGTACGTTTGGTTGTATGTTTTATATTTCGTCTGGACACATCCATCCATTTAACCAAGGACCGCTTCTGATTTTGTTGTTACATAAACTTAATCTTACTTATAATATTAAAAAGTTTTTTCCTAAATTGGGTATTTACGAGGTTACCTTTCCTCGGATAACAGGCCAAGCTCTAAGCGCTTACAATAACACATACCTCACCCACTTCATACGTGGCTGTTCTACCCGGTGTTGGAGTCCGGTCTTTCCGAAGAGCAGATACTTGGTGCTATTTCAGTCAGTTCCCCGTACCATTCAAATATCAGTCCATACTTATCATTTTGATCTCAGTTTATTCCTCAAGTTTCTCTCAAAGGATGCATGCTGATGTATATGTACTGTCCTCCCTTTCCACCGGACACGATGCGCACACGCTACACAGTAAGTGAGCAATTTTGTGGCTTGGTAAGAAATACCAGGCGGCTATCTTCAATTTACATCAATTTGCCAGGGACAGCGCGGGAAACCCCCTGCTCTTTTCGATTTTCAACTGCCGTGGGTTCTTTAAACGTGTCCAGGGGGCGAGGACCCACAGGAGAAGCGCACACGGGTCCGACTCGCTTATAGTCCCCATTCGATGACTTGCCACGTTTCAGGTTCGACTTTGGTACCAGTATCAAACTGGGAAAGAAAGGGCGAGAAAGGCAGGGCTCGACACCACGCCACTTTTAAACACGTTGGATTGGCAATCGCGAAACGTCTTAACCTCTGCCACCTTTCTTCATTAAATATAAGGATCCTTCCGCAACCCTGGTGTTCTACTCCTGTCGTGGAATTAGTTTACATGACTCAGATTGTGATACATTGTCGGCGTTGCATACCTTTATTTGCACCTGGCGGATAAATGTAACCAAACTGGGATTTGCAAAATGTTGTATTTGCATGAATGTGGGCTATTCCCCCCGTCACATTTCATACTGTTATATTGCACGTAATACATGTGATAGCATCATATATTTGAACGTTTATGTACACACTGTTAATATGTGCATAGTATGACATTCCTATCGTAGCACAATCATCAGAACGTTGCATAATGCCGTATCTTAAATTATGCACCAACTATCGGGCTGTTGTCATGGCTGGATACCCCAGGGAACAGAAACGCAAGTTCTGCCTTGCCGACCTCTCAGAAGAGATTAAGATCCGCTTGACACTGTCGTTCATTTTGTTCATTGTCCATTTGTTTGTGTCTTGCTTGAAGAAGACCTAAGATGTCGATGGCGTCGTGTGTTGTCTTGTAATATTTGTTCGTCAGTGCTAGCTGGCGGATTATGACTATCTATGTTGAAATGGTTTCAAGTTCTGCCCCCCTGCAGCACCTCTATAATTTGAAACATACGTTTTCCAGCAAACGAAAATCCACCCCCGACCCCACATGCAACCCTTACCCTCTCGTTTGCGAAGGCGGAATATAACCCTCCTCACACCTACCACAGACGATTCAGAGTCAAGGTAGAAAGAGCTCCCCATGAGCAGAGCACCTTATTCCTACAATTTACAGCATTTGTTTCAACATCCAAACTCGGTAAAGGGCGGGGGTATCCTTTCGCTACTAAGTCCCGTTATGTTAGTTTAAGAAGCAAATTTTTCTCCAGTGACACCATTTGGGACTGTTGTACCCCACAACTCCAAATTAGACGGTTGATTCCGCTATTATGCGAAAAGAATAGGGTACGAGGCCCATTGATCACCCAGGAACAGGTATTTTTAAACCGATTAAACGTTATATTTCCAGCATCGGATCTTGACCGTATTCCCGTACGTCAGTGTTGTCCCCGGGGATGGTGGTGGTGGTGGTGGGGTGGGATGTGGTGGTGGTCGTGTGTTGCGTTGTTGTATAATCACTGTCCGCATTCTCAGATCAACTCACTCTGATGTGATTTATACACCGGCCTGTCCTACGAACCAGCCATTACCAAGGCCTGTCAGGAAATGCTCCAGCGGTCCGGGAACACAGGCACACCACATACAATCAATTGTTAACGACATTCCCACCCTCCCATTCATAGTCTGGTTAGTCCGTAGAAACATTTTCTTTTTCCCCTCACATCAAAAGCTACTGCACAGAAACCCGTAGACCGCAAAATGACCAGCGGTCCCCCATGACCCCTCATCTCCAAAAAACGCCGCCTCACTACAAGCACCAAGACAAACCATGATCGCAGCCTAATCTAACCCCCACACCACCACACCCCCCACCCCCCTACTCCACCCTGCAGCCACATGCAGAGTTTAGTCGAATCTGAAAGAAACCCATAGTTCATCTGAAAGTCTCTCTATTGGGAAGATCGGACTGGACTAACAAAGGGATAATGTACCATTTGGTTTAACTCCGCAGAATCGGAGGGCTTGCTGTCATCTGTTTACAGTGGGCCATGAAGAAGACACGGTGGTGGCACGCACACATTGTTGTTCATTGCTTTTATGATGTTTTCTTTTGCCAACGGTTACGGTGTCTACTGAATTGCTGCACCTCACTGTGAGGGGACTTCTCACTCAGGAAGCATTGTTGAGTGAGGTGTTGTTGGAAACTTTGATCGACACCTCAAACCCCCCGATGAGCACTTTATGTTGGGCATAGGAGACCGTTTTCTAGAGATTGTGTATATCAGCCTCGACCTACTCCACACATACAGATTCAATATAACTCCGATTATGATTTCCCTTATGAACAGACCGACGCCCATATCTTTTTAATGTATTTGTGCGGAAATGTGGGATACAGTCTTATCGGCCGTATATGGGGTTATGAGTAAAAGGAATGTATTTGTGTATATGGCTCCAGTATTCGAAAACAAATACAAAAAGGCCCACAGGGATCGATTGTGAGGACCCCGTAACGTCTTTCAAAATATCCACTCCCCCAATGTCTCCAGTCGGCTTTTCGGTCGCTAAATTATATGACAACTGAATCACCAGAGTGTCCGTAGTGTGGCTGTGTGTGGGCCGGTGTGTG
>JADBJO010027418.1:0-17500 GCA_016801955.1 Conus betulinus
AAAGTAATCAAGTTCACACAGCCAACCAAGCCATTCCCGCTTTAAACAGAAGAACCAGGCAAGAGCCTTGCGAGGTGGTATGATGACTCCTTGAAAGACACAAAGAGGAGAGAGGAAACCAAGCAAAGGGCAGAAGAAAAGCCTGCAGATAACAGACCAGCGTGTGCTCCCCTCGCAAGCACAAGGTCTGCTGTTTGCAGTTCATGCTGATCCCGAAGCTACTGTGTCCTCTTCTGACATACGATATCAGCATTAGCACTGTGGAATCAATGAAGGCCAAAGGCTTGGCCGCCAACGAAGAAACACATTTCAAAATGGACACAAGGCGCTTTGACCCACTGGTTTTCTTTGTCCTGCCTGAGGACTACCAGTAGGTGCAAAAACGTGTTGCGCGTCTTTTTTGCAATTTTTTGGGCCTTCATTTGGCTGACCAGTAATTCTATTCTTGTGTCCCTTGTCTTTTAATTTCCAATATGCAGTCGCCTCGCTTGGAAACAATCTCTAAAGAACTGAATGATTTCCTTACACACCTGCTCATGAACCCTAACATCACCTTAACCCACCATGTCATCAAACTGCAGATTGTTGAAAGAAAAAAGGAACACACACTGATCTCTATATAGCTTGGCTGATCGGGTCTTTTGCACTGAAAACACTGGTAAAAACTCATACTTTCGATGACAATTTTACTATCTACGTTACATCAGCATCAAACTTTTCCTCTCTTTCAATTACCGTATCAACTTTACAATAGTCTTCAATCATTTTCCTCTTTTCAATGAGCATTCATTCCAGCAAATACATTTATGATTTTTTTAATTTTATGATTTTTTTAATTGATTCTTTTGTTTTAAAATGACGATATATCTCCACACACACTCACCAATGTTTTCCTTGGCTGAGTATGAAACTGAGTTAAGTGCACAATGTCACTTGCATTACACACAAGAACAGAAACACCACAACAACACACACTAACAGAGCTCCAAGTATCCTGTACCAGCTGAGTCACTCACCTGTCGTCTAACGGTTTAAATCGCACCCCCCCCCCCCCCCACACACACACACCTTCTGCCCCTGGTCGCCAGACATAGCCTGCAGCACTGTGTCGCGCCGTGTTGTCTACCCTAGTTTACATGACAAGTGTATACATAAGTACCATCCACGAGCTAGTGGGAAATTCATGAAAATCTTTACCAAGCTGCTCGTCCACGACGACTACGACGACAACGACGACGACGACGACGACGACGACGAGATGATGATGATGTCCTCTCCGTAGGATCAAGCAGACACAAACCAATATGTTCCCAAACGGATTCGTTTCAAAGGATGAAAAGATTGATTTTCTTTCAAAGACAATAGGTATGCATGGTAAAAGAAGTTAATTCCTTTGGTAGACGCTAGGAACCAAGTGTCCTCTCCAAGACGGACGCAAGATGGCAACCAAGACCTGTATGAACAATATAATGGATGAAGATTGAGTGACAAACAAAAGAAGCACGAATGCAAGCAGGCAGTTTGAAGTTTCAGGATGAAAAAGTACAGTCACAAGAAGGGTAGCAAACCCAAAGTCCATGTGCCTTTCATTGTGTACAAATGCTCTAGACTGGCCTCTGGGTTAAAGGGGTGAAAAACATTGAGCATTTAAGGCACAAAGTTAAAGTCCTGATAATATGATATCTGCCACACACACAGAGTAGAGTAAAGCTGACTGATGATATTGACTGACACCTGTAGAAATAACTTATAATCATGATGATATGATGAAGGTGATAACAATAACAATAATGATAATAATAATGATGTGAGATGATGATGACAATAATGATAAAATCTGATCAAATACATTGCGATCTTGACCAGTTATTATCCATCCCCACCCACCTATCTTTCCACCCCAATTTCTCCAGTTCTTCACCTCCTCCCTGCTACTTCCTTATATTATGGAACTTTGGGCCATGAAGTCTCCGTGGTTAAATTATCAATAAAAAAAGACCAGACGCCCTAAAAATCAAGACCCAGCGCACCCCAGCCTGAATAGAGATCAAGGTTTTGAACTCTACACCCCCCCCCCCCCCAATCTACAATCAGATCCTGACAACTATTCACCCCACACAACAGTCGCCCCACCAGGACTCGCTGCCACAACAGCAACAGTGAGCTGAAGAAGACAGGGCAACCCTGTCGAAATAATCTCAAAGTAAGTTTTTTGATTCTGAATCTAACTACTTTTCTAATAACACCAACTCAGTTTGTAGGGGATCTGGGGCTCCACCTAGGAGACTTATGACGCACACTGCAGCCAAACCCATCAGGAAGCTATAGAGCCAACAACCCAGCTTTGCCTGAGAACAACCTTGATGAACGCCCCGAAAGCTGTTATCAGTGAAGAGACCATCCTACTTGGATTGTGAAATGTGAGGACGCTACGGGAGACTGGACGATGTGCACAAGTGGTGAGGGAGATGAACTAGTACCATCTCACAATACTCGGCCTGTACGAAGTCCGATGGAACTCTCATGGAGAGACTAAGCTACAGACAGAAGAGACAATGCTTTATTCTGACCAGGAGAACAAAGACGACCACCACGAAGCCCGGAGTAGGCCTCCTGCTGCCCAAGCAGCCGTCTGATAGAATGGGAACCAGTGTCAGACCACACCATCACCACGCGGTTTGGAGTCCCGTTCTAGAAGGCGTCCCTTGTCATGTGCTACGCCCCCACTAACACCGCAGGGGAGGAAGACAAGGACAACTTATACGCCTAGCTCCAGTCAGTTGTCGACAAATTCCGAAACGGGACATGCTCATCCTGATGGGGACATGAACGCCAAGGTCGGGAGAGACAACACTGACGGAGAGCGGGAGATGGGACAAACATGGACTAGGTGACATGAATGAGAATGGAGAGTTGCTCGCTGACTTCTGTGCTGTCAACGGCCTTGTGATTGAGGCATGCTCTTCCCATACCGGCGCTGCCACAAGGCCACTTGGGTGTCACCTCACCATCAGACAGAGAATCAATAGATCACGTCATTGTGAGACAACGGTTCCGGAGCTCCTTGCAGGACGCGAGAGCAAAACGTGGCGCGGACATCGATCAGACCATCACCTCGTCGTTGCCAAGATAAAGATGAGCTGTCCGCAAGGAGAAGAAGCAACAAATCCAAGAGTGAAATACAATACAGGAAGTTGAAAACCAGAACATGAAGCAAGCATTTTCAGATATCACTCCACAATCGTTTTGAAGTTGTCCAGATGGATCAGGCAGATACAGTAGAGGACACATGGACAACCATAAAAGACGCTGTTGTGGGAGCATGCGAAGAAGTGCTGGGAAAGCCACAAAAGAACAGGAAGCCATAGATTAGTGATGAGACCTGGCAGAAGGTGGAAGAGGGAAAACAAACCAAACGAGAGTTGAACCAGGCAAAAAACGTCAGCAGAAACAGAGAGCTGCAACCAGACACACCACAATTGCAAAGGAAGTCAAGAAACAGTTACGTGCAGACAAGTAAGCATTCATCAACACCATCGCAGTCAAGGCAGAGGAAGCAGCCGGCAAGGGAGACCTTAAGACCCTGTATGCTACACACAGACTCCTCAATGGACGACGCAGCAACCCCAACAGACCAGTGTGGGACAAGGAAGGGAAACTCCTGACCTCAATAGAAGATCAGCTAGCGAGATGGAAAGAACACTTCCTGGAGGTGCAAAATCGACCCCTCACCAGAAGACAGGCCACAGCTGGCGCCTGGACCCCCCCTCGACATCAGCCAGCAGAAAAATCACGAAGACCGAGATATGCAAGGCACTCAACAGTCTGAAGAACGGGAAAGCTGCTGTGTGACGGACCGTCCGTCACAAAATTTTTACGACCGCGTTTTTTGCCGGAACATGTTCACCGGAAATCCGGTTGATTAGTTTACCTGACTGCTGCTGACGTGCGCTCTGTATAAGCCAGGTGAGCTGAAAGGGTCGGGCAGTCTCTACAGCAATTCCGGCAGTGCAACATTCCAGTGGCCGAAGAGGGACTGTGGACAAGTTTCTGTGGCAGTCAGGTATTCCATTATTAGTAAATTGAAATCTCAAACCGAAATCGTTCTCTGCTCCTATAGACGACCGTAACTTTCTCAGCGCCTAGTGAAAGTCTTTTTAAAAAATAGTATTTGTTGTCCTTTGATATATCTTTTGACTTGACTGGGTGATAGGACGAAATGGTTTTTAGAAAGTGTGTTTATCTTTCTCTGAATAGAAAGAAGAAAAAAAATGTTGTTGATAAGTGATCGGAAAAGGAGATGGCTTAGCTAGTTCATTGCTTTATGACAAAAAAGTTTTGCATATCCTTTTCGCAAAAGTATTATAATGATGCAAACAAGTGTTGTTTTTCCTTTTCGCTGAATATTATAATGATGGAAAAAGTGTTGTTTATCCTTTTCGCTAATGAATTATAATACATTATAATGATGGAAAAAGTGTTGTTTTATCCTTTTCGCTAATGTATTATAATGAATCTTAAATAAATGTCAGTGAACCGCCCAGAGAAACGTGGACAAACGAGTCACACTACATTGTCATTTTTACCTTTATACTTCTAAGCATTATGTCCCATTATCACTAATCCCATTGCCAGCCATAATTGTAGAATTAAAATAATGATAATACTTAGATACAATAACTTAAGTTTTAGAGAGAGAGAGGGGAAAAGGGGGGAGGGGGGAGAGAGAAGGAGAGAGAGAGAGAGAGAGAGAGAGAGAGAGAGAGAGAGAGAGAGAGAGAGAGAGATTGTGTATAGGTGTGAATATGTTGCCCCCCCCCCCCCCCCCCCCAGTCAGTATATAAACCCATCTCCCCTTCTTCCCTCCACCTTCATGCCATCAACACCTAAAGTTACATGTACCAACCCACCACTTCAGTCTCAGCCCCACAATCTCCCCACTAAACACACATAATACCATATCTCCCACTATTACCTTACACATAACTTATAGCTATCTTCCTTTCCCTTCTCACCACACCCTCTCTATTTCTCACATCAGTCTATTGTTTTTATTCAGATACTTGTCCACTCCATTTCCTTCACGTCATTTGGTTTTCTTTTCTTTTATTTTCTTTCACTATTTCTTCAACATGAACTCCTGTTCCATCTTCCCTCTTTCCTGTGCATATATGTTGTGGAAATGTTGATAACTATGCGCACCCCCCCCCCCCTCACACCCACACACACACACACATCTCCACACACACACACACACGCACACACACAGCACACACACACGCGCGCGCGCGCACGCATGCGCGCACACACACACACACACACACACACACACACACAGTGGGACGCGCACGCGCACACACACACACGCACGCACGCGCGCGCGCACACAAACGCGCACATTTATTTATTTATTTGATTATTATAAAAATGTATTTCCTAAATATATAATTCTGTATTGTGTTTCTCACCATCGCCTTCGCCTCTGAGACTGTTGCCACGGCAACCCTGCTGTTTAAGAATCCTCTAACCCACTCTCCTTTCTTCCATACCCATACTTATTGACTTTTTTTTTTTTTTTTTTTTAAATAATATTTTGACCATTATTAGTATCCCTATCAGTAATATTATTATTCATCATCATTACGACTTTGACTCACCATTATTTCCCTTCCGACAGCCTCGTTCTCATTCAACGCCTTCCTTGCGCTGACTCAGAAGCAATCTGAAGCGATCAAAGCTAAGTGCATTTTCGTTATTTTGTCTGTCTTTATTTCACCTGAGGAAGACCTAAGAGGTCGAAACGCGTTGTGTGTTGTCTTGTGACTCGTTTGTCCTTTCACTTTGCAACTGGGTATATAATGATGCAAATGATAGTAAGCTCCGGAAGTGAGCGATGAAAACTATCGTGTATTAATGGTTGGAGGATCTATTCTGAATTCTGTTGTGGGAAGCCTAACGGAAATCCTTTTGATGTACTCTGAATTTTTTATGTGGGAAGATAAACGGAAATCGTTTTGATATGTATCTAAACCATCCTTTGATGTGTATAATGACTATTCATCTGTTGATAAATAGGAATGTACGGAAATCGTTTTTGATATGTTTTCAAACCATCCTTTGATATGTATAATGAACATCCATCTGTTGATAAACAAGAATGTACGGATTTCGTTTTGATATCTATTTTAAGGGCTGTTTCTGTTAATAATGAATATTTTTTGTCTTGATATAAAAGGATGAACAGAAATCAGTCTTTGAAATGTAGTGATTATGTGAAATGATAAAAACATTCTTGTCTTGATAAAAGAGACGAAACAGAAATCATTTCTTATGTGCAATGATGTATTCTTGGTGCATTTGTAAAAAGGTGTATGTGGAAATCCTTTCGCCCAGTGTGCAAAAACGTAATTTCGAAAATCATAGAATGTTCTACTTGTAATATTGTATTGAAACTTTGTAGATTTCGCTTGGGTACTTTTTCCCAAGTTCTGGTGAAATATAAAGTAACTAAGTTATGAATAAGAATAATAACTATGATGAATAATAGCCATGTTGTAGGCTAGATAATCAGGGTAGTAGTTATCAGATCCCCCAAGTAAAGTCGTAGCCCTGGTGTGACCAGGAGCTGGCTGCAACTGCTACCAGTCTGGGGCATAGCCAGGTCTCTACCCCACCCTCCACACCCCCCACCCCCGTCTCCACCCTGCTGGGGGTGTGGAGAGATCGATTTAGAGATCGACAGTGACCCGTTGTGCCAGCTGTGCCAGAGCCGACACTTCTGCTGGGCCAGAGTCGCCGCTTCTGTGGTGTTAGAACACCCGCGACCTGCTGTGCCAGATTGTATCAGAGCCGTCGCTCTCTTGTGCTGTAACCAGGGTCGTCACTTCTGTGGTGTTAGAACCAACGATCTGTTTTGTGCCAAAGCCGCAGCTCACCTGTGGTGTTAGAACCAACGATCTGCTGTGATGGAGCCGCTGCTCCTATTAGTGTTCGAGCCACAGTTCTTGTGTGTTGGAGCCGTCGCTCCTGTGTTGGACAGAGCCGTCGCTCCGGTTCGGTGGTTGGACTATGCGAGCTGCTCCTTCTGATAGTGCAAGACCCAGGAGAAGACTTTTCTTCTTTCATCGCTCCTTTCAAGTGATTTGTGACGTTCCGAGGAACTGTCGTACTGAGCCGGACGTGACCTATAGTAGAAATAGTATTATTTATCTATGCCTCCGTAGTGTGTACGCCTAGAGCTTTGGTGTACGTTACAAATTTACTCTCTTGATGGTATTATTGTGGTTTGTGAATTTGTATGTTTGATGGCTCGGGCAGCATAGCAAAAGAAAAAAACCGTTGAATTGAGACTTGTTACTTGGCTGTCTATGTTCGGTTAGTGTGTGTCACGTGTGTGTGTGGGGTGTGTTGTGTGTGTGTGTGTGTGTGTGTGTGTGTGTGTGTGTGTGTGTGTAAGTGAACCCGTACACGCATCAAATTTCTGAGAGTGAGTCAGACAAACAGACACACGCACGCACCAACGCATCCGTAACATGCTGGCATTGACAACATCCCAGCAGAAGCTTTGAAGGAAGGGGAGGCGACATTGTTGATCAACTCCACCACCTGGATCAACCTGATCTGGACAACAAGGAGGGATCACGCCGAATGGAAGAAAGGCCTGCTGGTGAAACTCCGCAAGCACGGCGACCTGTCCCAGTGCAGCAAGTGGCGGGGCATCACTCTGCTGTCCCTCCCCAGCAAGGTTCTCACTAGAATCATCCTTAACGAAATGAAAGACATTCGACAAGACACTACCTCCCCCCCCCCCCCCGAGATGAGCAAGCCGCTTCAGGATAGAGCATTCCTGTACAGACCAGATCGCAACCCTCAGAGTCATGACAGACTGAATGGCAAGAGACACCCTCACCTCTCTACGTGTGTTTCATAGACTTTGAAAAGGCCTTTGATGGTGTCGACAGACAAGCAATCTGGAACATCTTTCTCTTTTTTCTCCACTACGGCGTGCCAGAAAAGATTGTCAGCATCATCAGGTGACTCTATGGGGGATTCTCCTGCCAGGTCATCCACAACGGAAGACTCCTCTGAAGACTTCCAGATCTCCTCCAGCGTCAGACGGGCTGCTTGCTGTCCCCACTCCTCTTCCTCGTGGTGGCTGAACTGGGTGATAAGGACGGCCTACGGCAAGTTTTCCAACACAGACATCCAGTGGACCCTTCTGAAGAAGCTAGAACACATCTTGATTTCGATGAACCTGGCCCTACAATACGATGACCTGGCCCTACTATTACACCGTTTACAGGACATGCAGATAAAAGTCACTGTTTTCTTAGACACATAGCTCAACGCGTTGGACCCTCAAAATTAGCCAAAAAAAGACGAAGCTCCTGCTCCTGCACTAACTAACAACAAAAGAAAGCCCAATCACCATCCCGGGAAAGCAATAGAAGATGTCAGTGAGTTTGTGTACCTGGGCAGCAAGATCAGCCAGTCAGGAGGCACAGATGAAGACATCAAAGCAAGAATGAATGAAGAAACAGTGCGACAAGCCTTTTGCCATTCTGAGATGATCTCGTATGGAGCTCTACCACCATCTCCATCAACACCAAACTGAGAATTAATCAATTCCAACGTAAAATCAGTGCTACTCTAGGGGTCAGAGACTTGGCGAGTCACGACCAACACCTCCACGAAGATCCAAACCTTCATCAAATCAATTGTCTCCGGCATATCCGGTCCTCCACTCTTCTTGCGATGGTTCGACGACAGAGTGCCAAACACCGACCTGTGGACGAGGGGCAACCATAGCCAATGTGACGGTCCAGGTCAGGAAGAGAAAGTGGCAATGGGTCGGGCCACACACCTGCAGAAGGAGCCTTCTGACATCCACCAGGCAGGTGCGCTCGAGTGGGGAACCCCGCTGGGCAAGAGGAAGCGACGGC
The DNA here is from genome assembly GCA_016801955.1 of Conus betulinus. NCBI lineage: Eukaryota > Metazoa > Mollusca > Gastropoda > Neogastropoda > Conidae > Conus > Conus betulinus. The sequence continues at coordinate 8,943 of JADBJO010027418.1, forward strand.
GCAGATCTTGAGGAGGAGCTTGCTAACGAGCTGAGAGCCTCCAGCCTGACCTGGGGGAGATCAGGACCTGCCTGCCAGGAACAGACGAGGTGGAAGGTGGCTGTAGAGGAGGCCCTACGCTTCTCAAGCAGCGAAGAGGACTAAGTCAAGTAAGTCATACGGTTTCCCACGCTAGAGAGGCTAGTGTTCGTGTGGTCAGCTATATCATTATCTTCACGCCGCTTTTAAGGTGCGGGTTGTGACCAACAATTACAGAAAAAGAAGAAGAAGTACGAAGAAGAAGAAGACGGAGAAGAAGGAAGTTCGAGAAGAGGATGGAGTCCGACGAAGAGATGACGATGCCGAAGATAAAAACGCCGACGACGTCGACGACGACGACTACGATGACGACGACGACGACTAAGAAGAAGAAGAAAGAAAGAAGAAGAAGAAGAAGAAGAAGAGAAGAAGAAAGAAGAAATCGCCGCCGCCGCTGCTGCTGCCGGCCCGCGCCGCCACCGGCCGCCGACGACGACAACAAAGAAGAACAAAACAAAGGCAGAAGACAAAGAAGACAAAGACAGAAGAAGAAGAAGAAGAACAACGACGGACGACGACGAAGAGAAGAAGACAGTGCCTTTTGTTTTTTCGCTTCATCGTGACAAATCTATGCCCAACCAACGACCGGCCTTTAAGAAATGAAATCAAACAGTTCAATTCATTCTGCAATCATTTCGTTTTTGTAAAAAATTACACTGGCAGCTCGTTGTTAGTTATTTTATGTAACAGTCTTACATCGTATCGATGACACACACGTATATAAAAACATGTATCTGAATACACAGACACATCCACACACGACACACACACGATACACACACACATACACACAGACAAACTACATACACACGTGCGCGCGCGCACACACAGAAACACACACAGCCGAGCGAACGCGCGCACGCGCGCTCGCGCGCGCGTGCACGCGCACGCACATGAGATCCCGTTGCACTTGCGAGCGCACACACACACACACACACACACACACACACACACACACACACACCCACAACACACGCACGCGCGGGCGCGCGCACGCTCACATATAACCACACACACACACTAACACACGTGAATACACACACGCTAGTAGCTAGCTCGCTCGCGCAAAGCGGCAGCACACACACACACACACACACACACACACCACACGCACACACGACACACACACACACATACACACATACACATACGTACACACACACACACACACACACACACACACGGGCGAGCGAAAGCGCACACATACAGACATGATCCCATGCAATGCGCGGCGCGCGCTGCACGCACACACACACAACACACACACACACACACACACACACACACACACCACACTCCCGTCACACACACACACTCGCATCGCCCCCCCCCCCCCCACACACACACACACACACACACCACAGCACACACAGACTACACACACACACACACACACACACACACACACACACACACAACACACACACACACAATAGTATATAATATATATATATATATATATATACCCCACATATGACCATTATCGTTTATCATTATGATCAGCACCCATTAGGTGTCTGCGTGCGTGCCCAATGTGTGTGTGTCTGTGCGGTGCGTGCGTTGCGTTGTGGTGTGTGTGTGTGTGTTGTGTGTGTTGTTGTGTGGTGTTTGTGTGCGTGCGTGCGTGCGTGCGTGTGTGTTGTGTGTGTTTTGTGTGGTGTGTGTGTGTGTGTGTGTGTGGTGTGTGCATGTGTGTGTGTGCTTATATGTGTGTATATGATAGTGTTTGATCTCACCTATGACAACGGTCCCTATTCATCAGTTATTGATCATTTTTTCAATTTTTCTGCTCAACTGGCATTATCATACCAATGCTCATCAATGTTATTTCACTCATGACAATGATCAATATCCTATAGCATTGTTGTATCCCACTTATGGCAATGATCATCATCTATCGATCATCAATCATTTTTCCTTTTTTCACCCCAACCGGCATTATCACACCAATGCCACCCCATTGTCTCACTTACGACAATGGTCATCATCCTGTTAGTACTGTAGATCTCACTTATGATAATGATAATCATCCATCAGTCATAGATCATTTCCTCTATATCCCCCAACTGACATTTACATACTAAGACCATTACACTATTCCACTTTTGTAACTGACCATCATCCCACGCTACACTGTGGATCACACTCACACCATGACAGTGATCATCATCCATCAGTCATTGTTTTTTTTTGCCTCCTTCATTCCCCCAACTGGCATTAATACACCAATACCCACAACATAATCCAATTTATGTAATAATGATCATCATCCTGCAGATGTTCAAATGACCCATGATCATACCCATCAGTCATCAACCCCCTCCCCCATCCAACCCTCTTCCTCAACCGGTATTATACTAATGCCACCACAATACTTCACAAATCACAATGACCATCATCCTACAGTACTGTTGATCTCACTTATGACAATGATCATCACCCACCAGTCATTGATATCTTCCCTTATTCCCCCAACTGGCACTATTGTACCAATGCTACATTATTCCACTTACATGACAATGATCCTCATCCTATAGTACTGCTGATCCCAAATGTTCACCATCCATCAGTCATTAGAAATACTGTCATCCAGTGGGAACACCTTCATACTGCAATATATATGGCAATAGAGGAAGCTGAACCATTTGGCAAAAGGTCCCCAAACTTGAACAGGATGTCTCTTTTGAAAAAAATCAAAGGATTATCAAAATGAACCAAATCACAAAATGGAAGATGGCTTGAGCAGCACGAGATTTCATGCCACAACAAGAGGGATGCACACTACCAGATACCCAGATCAGACCAAGTGAACTTTTGTGAGACTGAGGACAGGGCACTCCAGCTTGGACATGGACATCACATGTCCACTATATTGCACTATGGCAAAGTCTTCATATTATCCATGCAGCAGTACGCCCCCAACGACCTAGCCTGCCAACACACTGATGATGAAGGGAAAGCCCCTATTGACCACTGGGAGGCCTTCGCCATGGGCAGCCGCCTTCGCCAATTCCTCCAGGGATCCTGTTAAATGAACCGAAGAGAAGACCATCCTATAGTACTGTTGATCTGTAATGATCATCCACCCATCAGTCATTGATCCTCTCCCCCCCCCCCCCTCAACAACCATCATCATTATATTCAACGCATCACTTCACCTGTGACAATGATCAGCATCCCCACAGTACCTTTAATCTCAGTTATGATTCCAGTAACAACAATGATTATCATCCTGTAGCCACGGTTGTTATTAAATAACCATCACCCATGCAAAGTCCCCCCCCCCCCTCTTTTTTTTCTTCGTAGTAATCAGCAACAATGATTATCATCCTGTAGAACTGTTGTTATCAAATGACCATCACCTAATAAGCTTTATTATCATTGTTTATTTATTTATTCAAAACTCCCTTTGTGTGCGTGTGTGTGTGTGTGTGTGTGTGCGCGCGCACGCGCGCGCGCGCGCGTGTGTGTGTATGTTGCATGAGAATGTCGATGTGTGTTTGTATGTATGTATGCATGTATGTGCGTGTTGATCTCACCTATGTCGAAAAACGGTCACTATTCATCAGTCATTGATCATTTCCAACTTTTTCTGCTCAACTGGCATTATCATACTTATGCTATCATGTTATTTCAGTTGGTCATGACAATGAACATCAATATTTTTTAATATGTCTATGGTTTCGTAAGTGATTGTGTGGTGTGTGTGTGTGTGTGTGTGTGTGTGGTGTGGATGTGTGTGTGTGTGCTGTTGTGTGCGCGACGCGCGCGCGCATGTTTGTGGTGTGTGTTTGTGTGTGTGTTTGTGTGTGTGTGTGTGTGTGTGAGAGAGTGATGAGAGAGAGAGAGAGAGAGAGCGAGGGAGAGAGAGAAGAGAGAGAGAGAGAATGGGTGGTGTACATGTGTGAAAAAATTCCCCACAATAAATTCTCTCCCCCTCTCAATGAAAAACGAAGAACAAGGCAAACCACTTATCTTCTCAAGTTTCGGCGCAGAATGGCATTGGATCATTTATATGAGAAGATAATGTTCATTGCTCGTTCTTGGATTTTTCATTGTCCAGAAACGTTGTTTTATCTTGCCTGAAGATGACCTAAAAAGACCTAAATGGCGGTTTTTGGCCTTCTTACCTGTTTGTGTTCTCGTTTTGGGCGGACGACTCACATAGGGGAATTATTCTTGAAATCTGAAAATTAAATGCTTCTTACAAACCTGAGACTAGTTCAACTCCTGGACATCTATTTTTTCTGAAGAAGAGATTACGATCTCGCTGGCATTTCATGCAGCAAGTCATCAGAATTTATGTCTAGTGACAACCACGCAGGGGCCTTCGAAATTTTGAAAAGATTATTGATGGGTTTTATGAATATGGTGGACATCTGGTTGATTTTGCAGGCTGGGGAGTCGAAAATGTGAAACGAATTTTCATTCATCAGGGCAGTGGTAGTGAACATTTCAATAGGTAACAGCCTACCTACTTCATACATTTACTTTAAACCAGACTCTTTTGTGTTTCTTGTGCTAGTGTGAAACACAAAACGATTAGACATTAAATCAGTTGAATTTCACAGCACTTTTAGAGACTAAAATCACATTCAGTCCTTTACTTAAAGGGAGGTATTACCTTCGTCCACTCCCCCGGTATGATGAACAGAACTTTTTCTCCTTACTGAATGTTGTCAAGGAGGGGTAGGATGTTGTGAAGAACAATCAGGGTCAGATTCTTCAACGGGAATTATGAAAAGAACGGTTTCAATTCGAAAAGGACGAAAACTTGGCTATAACACATTTCTTAAAACTATACACATTTCTTGACTAAACGCACATTTCTTGCAGAACTTTTGCAAATGTTTTCAGGTTGTTCCACCTTCACCTGTCACTATGCTATTGCCGTTGATTAACGTTGTGTTCGTGTATTGTATGCTGTGGCATATCCAAAATGGGTCAATGCCTATGCGCTGCCGCCAGCCAAACACCCGCTCAATTCAAGTGGACATGAAACTATCTCCTGTCATAGGCACATGCACGCCGGTTTACAATAATGGACCAGTGCCAAAGTCTTTAGATTTTTTGGGTTTTGTGTTTGTTTGTTTGTTTTGTTTGTTTGTTTTTTTGTCCAGTTAAAGACTTTCACGGGCTCTGATCTGAATGCAGGTCAACAGAAGGCTTTAAATCACGCTACGTACTCGGTTTGAAGTGTGCTCCGCTATTCACAAAGCCTGAGAAAAAAATGATTACACATTTATAGTTTCACAAAGTTGGTATCCTTTTTTTTGCGAGGGAGTGTGAACACCTTGGTGGTCCCTTGGTCCATGTGAGCAAAGACTAAGTGACGTGTGAAACTAGGGTCTGTCTGATTTGTGTTAGTATTACATTTTCCTTCGATGTCAGGAAAGGTAGGTCTCTAAGCAGCTGAAAACATCGTCCAACCTCTCACGTTTTCTGTTACTTTCATGGTGAAAGTCTCTTTGCAAATAAGCCTGTAAATCATCTGTACACAGCCGGAGGGGCCCACCAATCATTTGATATGCCCGGTGAGCCTTCGAACAAACACACACACACCACACACACACAACACACACACACAACACACACACAAACACACACACAGCAAAACAACACACACCACACACACCACACCACCCACCACAACACACCACCACCAGCCCACCAACCACCACCACCACACACCACACCACCAGCCCAATGCACTTGGGTACAATCCCTTGAGTGTCCTTAAAAAGAGGGAAGAACTGTCTGAGAAACATCATCTCACATTTAGCAGACTATGGGCGATTTTCAGAACATAATATATTAATGATGATGATGGTAATAATGACAATAACAAATATGAGAGATGCAGAGTGATGATGCACGATGATGATGAGATGATGATGATGATGGAGAAGATGATGATGATGAGATGACGATGAATGACGATGATAATACAAAATAGAAAATATGGTTAATGATAAATAATGAATGATAATATAACAGTAGTAAGATAACACACAACAACAACAACAACAATAATATAAAAGCTTTAGCCACCATATTTGCAATTTTGACCAATTACGATCCATCCCACACTCGTCTAACTTCTCTCCTGTCGTCTCCCCCCCCCCCCCCCTCTCATTTTCCCTCCAGTTTTTTTCACCTTGTCCCCCTCTTCCCCTCTACCTCAAGAAAGTCATTTTCACGTGAAATTTTAGGAACATGGTAAAATCATTACAAATTTTTCTATGGATTATTTCAGGAAAAGAGAGGAAACGTGCGGCAGAAGTGTGTGTGGTGTGTTTGTTTTTGTGTGTGTGTGTGTTGGTGTGTGTGTGTGTGTGTGTGTTGTGTGTGTGTGTGTGGTGTGTGTGTGTGAATGGCGGTCAAATCCATGCATCTTCATCAACAGCCAGACTGGAAGGCAGATGAGGAGAGAGGCACCTCAGTACATGTTTTCTTATTCTATGGAAGACAAAGAGGCTGACCAGGTGATTCACAAACTAGAATAAATCATATAGACGATGCCATTTGTGCGTGCTCTCGGTTCTTACAGACAATTTTTGTTTCCTACTTAAAGAAGCCAATCTCAGTAAAGGACCATCTACACAGCAGTCATGCATCTGTTTACAATACATGCCTTAATCATCAAAAGAGGGGGGAGGAGGAAAAGTGGGGAAGGGCCGAGAGCGTAAGGGGATAAAGGAGGGAAGGGAGAGAAGTGAGGGACAGAAAGCACAGGTTAAAAAAAAATCCATTATTATGAACAAGACATGAGCAGTCTTGTACGATCGCTTGTAACTTTCTCTCTTCGTTTTCAATGTAAAGACTACCATACAATTCTTCTGTGACAGCAGTGACATCCAGCAAATTCTCCTTCGTGGAAAGAACTGTTGGTTACGCCTAGCTTAAGTCAGTTTGTGTACTCTGGATGGATGATGATCAGAAGCCTTGGCAATGGGCAACGATTCCGATGAAGGTGTCAGCAGAGTCGTGCCTCTTAGAATCTCGTGGTATTCTCAACACCACAGCGTGAAGATGTCAGTGAAGGGCAGTACATGGACAGTGGGAAGAAATGAAGTCGGGTTTTCAGTTGGAGTTTGCTTTTCTCTGCGTGCAACACAGACATCCCGCGTATCTAACACAGAACTGAAAGTGGATTTACAGTGGTAGGGATCATTAGTGATATACATTAGAAGTTACGTGGTTTGGGTGAGTGTTGGGTGTACCTCCCACTCACATGTCAGGATTAGTTTTTCCAGATACTGTCCTCTAGACATGAAAGACTGGACTTACGGGGCGGGGACAATTCCCCACAACAATCTGTGTTTATTTGATGGGGTAGGCAGTAACGCCTACTTCCTTTCACCTACCTAAATAACTTTGAAATTAAAACCTTTGTTTTTCAAAGTGAGGTGACTGCAGGCGGCAAATGAAATAAATGTAAGAACAATTCCCTGGTGAGATCTGCTAAAAACTCAAGGACAAACCAAATTAATGTACAAGACAAAAACCACGATCGGGTTTTGACATCTTATTTTTTCTCTTCAGGCAAGATAAAGCAGCGGTCAGGGACAATGACAAACAAAGAACACCTGATCAATTATCTTCTCATGTTCGGGCGCAAGATGGGCATTGAATTCTTCGTGTTTTCAGTGTCCTGCACGTTGTTTATCTTGCATGAAGAAGACCTGCGCGAGGGGCAATTTTGTCTTGTAATTTGTTTGTCCTTACTTTTGGCGGACGCATGAGGAAATGTTCTTGAAATCTGAAATTAAACGCATCTCACAAACCTAAGAAGACCAGTTCAGGTCCATAATTATTCTTCTATCAGCAGAAACACGAATCGAACTGTATTCATTTGGCGAGTCATTACACATTCTCGTTTCTGTTTGGTTACCACGCAGCTTTCAAAGTTTTTAGAAGATATCTGTGGCTTTTATGAATATGGGCGGACATCTTATTGATTTACCAGCCATTGGAGTCAACTGTGAACAATTTCATGAAACCGCAGCAACAAAAGGGGCAGTAACCATTACAACAGGTAACAGCCTACAATTCATACATCTAGTAAACAACCATGACACAAACCATGAGGGGGGGACTCATTTTCTTATGCTAGCATAAACAAAACATACGAGTTTCAAAGATGACAGCTTGAGGAAATTGAAACAATTCTAAACGAATGATTATGAGTCCACCAAACAACAGGAACAAACAAATTGCAAGACAAAATATGACGCGTTTCAACTTCATAGGTCTTCTTCAGGCAAGATAAACACAACACTCAGGGACTATGAAAATCGAAGAATGAACAATCACTTTTTTTTTTCTTTTTTTTAATTCCGCGCAATTTGAATCACGTATTAACTCAAATTTGGCGCAAGATGGGCGTTTAACGAGTTTGACAAGATGATGATTACTCGTTTCTTTGTTTTCATTGTCCTGGATGTTGTTTATCTTGCCTGGAGAGACCTAAGAGGCTT
>JADBJO010027418.1:20000-21354 GCA_016801955.1 Conus betulinus
CCGATACCAAACCGTAGCTCGTGTGTGCGGCAGTAAAAGTTACGTAAATCCCAAAAACGGGGCATAAAAAACTTCGGCATCAAGTGTATCACCCGACCGTTTCGAGATACGTCGTTGAGTCGGATTCGAAACGGACAGCTAGTATCCTCCAACCAATCAACGCTCAGCTTTGAGCCGACACCCTTGGCACATGGAAACAATGGCGTCTTCCAGCAAGGTGGGTCAAACTGTTCCGATTCAGAGACCAAAACAATTAATTGAATTGTACCAAGGCAAATGATGGTGGGATGATGCTTTGGAATGTCAATTCAAAAAATTATAAAAAATCTGAATATTCGAGAAAAAGCTTTGTATTCAATTGTACAGTCGTTTGAAGCGGCAAGTGGATCACAATTGACCTCACTTCACATCCGTTAAACTATCGTGAAGCACTCCGTCCGTTTCGACACTGACTGGTCAGACCGCACAGGTTCAAACGTTTCATCTCACCGTACGGGCGGGGAGGCTCGTGTGGTCAGCCGCTTAAGCCCCCTACTGACGACAATAATAATTTGCCAAGTCATGGAGCCGGCGTGAGTGAGCTCTTCCCTCCGGAGGGCGCCACCACGTCCGTCCCCAGTGATCGGCCATTTTTGACGTAAGATCATTACAAGGTGGAGAGGAAAAAAAACAAGTGGCCCAAACTGTAAAGTCAACTTGTCAGCAGTGCACTGTATCTTTAAAAGGTGTGACGCTTTGGGCTCATGCAGCGAAGATGATAATTCATTCGATATGAAGCTGTTTCTCTGTATTGAACTGGTCTTTTCCCTTCAGGCAAAAATAAACAACATTTAAGACAATGAAAATGAAGAACGAGCAAACACTTACTTCTCACATTCGGCGCAAAAATTTTTGTTTCATGGGGTGTTTCGGGACAGTGCATGTTTTCATAGAAAATAGAATATAAGTGTGATCCTCAAACTTACCACACACTCTTTTCTACTCTTTCATCTCAAAATGTCGCGCCGCATATGAAAAGAGAAGATGATTGTTCGTTTCGTGTCTCGTTTCATTATCCTAAACGTTGTTTGTTTTTTGCCTGAGAAGACCCACGAGGGTCGTAATGCATTACGCTTTTGTCCTGTAACTCTGTTTGTGTGTATTGTCTTGTGGAGCTAATACCCTTTCTTTGTAATATTTGCCTCATTTCCGCCCTCAGTCACTCGCTTTGAAAACTAACTATATATTTATGTTATTTTTGGTGAATGCAAAGAACTCCATTTTATTATCAGAGAACTCTTGCTATTCAGGCACCTACCACTACCATTAATATTTTCACGTGCCTGTTTGGCTCTTTCAGCAGTCACCAGGTTGG
>JADBJO010027419.1:0-21353 GCA_016801955.1 Conus betulinus
AAACTTTGTGTAAGATAGCATTTAGTCAACAGCATATGCACATTTTGTATGAAGTCCTGAAGTTAGAGGGAAAAAAAAAAAAGAAACTATTTTCACAAGCAGAAAATGAGCAAACAGAAGAAAGAAGAACATTCTATCTTACCTTTCTTGTCCATCTGAATCAACCACAGAGATCTACCATTTCACTGCTCTTCTGTGTCTGTGTCTGCAAATATGTTAATATGTGTGTGGTGTGTGTGTGTGTGTGTGTGTGTGTGTGTGTGTGTGTGTGTGTGTGTGTGAGTGTGTGTGTGTGTGTGTGTGAGAGAGAGAGAGAGAGAGAGTACATGTGTTGTGTGACAGCATGTGCACATGCCTTACTAAAAGAGACACACTGACAGACAGACTGACATGGAAAAAGAGTAAAGGAATGGAGACAAGATGATGGTAAAAAGCCAATGAAAGACATTAAGCCAATATGCCAAACATCTAGTAAAATCAGAAACAGACATACAACAGTTTGTTCTGATGGATCATCTAACAATTAAGAATTTTAAAAAAAATCTAGAAATGTACCACAGACAGATGACAGAGTTATCTATTCTATAGTTTTAAAAGTAAAAATATAAACCAGTATTTCCCCAAACAAAGAGAACTAGCACATGGATTCCAACACTAAAGCAATCCAACTCACATAATCAAATGGTCCAGTTTGAGTTTTGTCAATTTTCAAAGGGTATTGACAAAGTTGTCAATCTGATCAGTGCAAATTCTTGAAAGTGTGATGACAAAATTGTACAGCTAGTGTGCACAGAATCTTGAGTGTGAAGACAAAATAATCAAACTGATAGAGAGAGAGTTGAGCTCAGCACAAATAAAATGGCTTAACTCATGCACTGAGATTCATGCAATGTAAAGACAAAAGACTCAAACTGGAATGTATGCTGGTTTTTAACACAGCAAAGGAAATAATAACCAAACTACTATGTGTAGACTCCAGTTATGTTCAGAAAAAAAAGATCCACTCAAATCTGCAGATTTTTTCTACAAATGAGACAAAATGATTGCAATCACAGAGGCAAATTTCAACAGTGTAAAGAAAAAATAATCAAACTGATGAATGTAGATTTTAGCAATGTAAAGACTAAATTGTTACCATGTATGGAAATTCTAACAGTGATAAGATAACAGTAACGAACTCACATACAAAGACTTGGCAAAGTACATGATCATCCTTAAAGACATCTCTATATTTGTGTAAAATAGATTTTTTTTAAAAAAGGGGCAAAAAAACAGAGAGACAGGGAGAGGGAGAGAGGGAGGGAGGGAGGGAGGGAGGGGGGGGAGAGAGAGAGAGAGAGAGAGAGAGAGAGAAAGATGTAAACAAACATGAGAAGAAACATATAGAAAAAGACCACAGAAAAACAAGTAATAAAATACAGAATTTTATTTCTCAAGCGTGAAGATAGCAACACAAATACGACACACTGCTGTGACTATTTCAGCAACACAGAGCTCTGTAAATGAAAGAAACAGAGCACAATGAATATTTCTTAAGCACACACAACAGGCAAACATCAGTCCAGCTCTTATAACATTAGAGGTTCACCATTACCAAATTAAGAAAACTGGCAAACACACATTAAAATACAACCAAACAAAATCCATCAAAAGGAAGTAGGGAAAGTGGTAACAACTCTCCTTCTCTCCCAACCTCTATCAGAAATGGACATGTTTCTCTAAACCGCATGCACAGTCGCTGATTAAATCCATTTACAGCAAAGCAAAGTAATATGTAAACCACTAAATTCAGAACCGCACAAAATGTGGTTGTGAAAGGTGGAGAAAGCAAAGTGACAGAGACAGGAAAAAGACATAAATTCTACTCCGTTTGACAAGAAATTCAGACAGTGTCCATATAGAGAAGGCATCTACGGCACTCAACAGATATCTCTACCGACTGGAATGGAGGTCAGATGGCTTCACAAAAGTCTTTGGAAAGCTACAGAACGAAAACGGGAATAATTAGAATGAACCATGGCTCTTGACAGAAGCAGTGCCAACATCATCCTTCATTAATATACAACTAATATTTTTAAAAAGTTTGAACATCTTCTGAGTGCGCAAATCAGAACACACGTGCCAATTGTTATTACTTCTCCCCCAACGCACACACACTGAAGAAAAAGATTTATGCAGCTCCTTCTTGCTACAAGTTCATGTGAATTTCTGATTTGTTAAGGCTCACAACAAACCCTGTATAAATCCTCTCCTCTTATTTGTTATACACCACCTCTTCCCACAAATTTCACTCTCCACTTAACTCACACAGGTCACTCAACTAAAATATTCATTTTTTTCACTTTCTTTCATTTGAAAACCAGCTTGTCAGATGCTCACACTTGTCGGTCATAAACACTTACAGTTAAGCTACAAGCCATTTCGTTAAAGAACATTTTGAGGAAAATGTACGTAACAGCAAAACCTGGATGAAATTCCATCCTTTTACAGACTTGTTCTGTAGCATTTCCATCCATGTCTTAGCTAGATTAACTTCCCAATGAACTCTTCCCTTTAGAGACTACTAGTTATTCCAGAACACATTTGCCTTTACCGTCAGTTTTTCGCTCTCATAAATATCTGTGATCTTTAAAGACTTGCTGATAATATCTCCCTCCACAACGTTTTCATGTAGACACTTTTGGTGAAGATTTTTGGCTTTATATACACAAGATTTACCTCTCTTTTAGAGGATTATAATGAAGAGGTTTCACAGTAATCTTTCACCCTCTTACGCAGGTAATATCTTACTACTCTCTCCCCTCCATCCCTGTCCCCTACGAAGTGAATAACTGTTTGTATCTAAGCTGATGTTAACTCCAAGAATCACAGGCAGGACGTTGGTGTCTTTGATTGGAGGCAAACAGTTACTGTTCATATATGAAACTTCTCGCATCATTCCATCCATAGTATCCATTTGTATGTATCTAAGTTGTTCTTCAGAATCATTTTTAAAAGCAAGATTGTCTAATGCCAAACGATGTCAAACTTGTCTAATGCCAAACGATGTCAAACTTGTGAGAAAAAACACTGACCACACTGATTCTGGTTTGAAAACTGCAAAGTAAAATTAGGCGCAATGAAAATATTTCACTTTTTTTCCACTTTAGAGACTTTTTGTCCCATTTACTTCTTCAAATTATGATATTCCCAATATTATATACAGTCTTAAAAGTCCATTTGGAAACTATCTCAGTCTTGAAACTCTCGGGGCAGTTTTCCTCTCATTCTGAAATTCAAAGTAAATGGACTTTATTCTAATTTCCATTACATAGCAGGTGTGGACATGAAAGCAGTATTAAAAATAAAAACAACAAAAACAAAAACAAAAACCCACAACAAACAAAATCAAAAGAAAAACCAACAAAACCTGACAAAGCCGTCTCCCAACAAGCACTAACTTAGCATACCATGTGTAAAACTATTAGTACTGACATATTGTGGGCAATATGACTTAGACACAAGGCTGAAACTAATGATTACAACTGAGCCTTCTGAGAGCATCCTGAACAAAATAAATTTCGTATTTTCTTGCTCACTTGCTTCTTTTCTCCTCCCATGGCAGGGAAAGAGTGAGTGAGTGAGTGAGTGAGTGAGTGAATGTGTGTGTGTGTGTGTGTGTGTGTGTGTGTGTGTGTGTGTGTGTGTGTGTGTGTGCGTTCGTTCGTTCTTTAATTTAATGTCTATCCACTTTATAGTGATCTTAGACAAAAACAGGAGACAAACGAACAGGCAGACTAAAAAAAAAAAAAAAAAAAAAAAAAAAAAGAAAAAGGAAAAGGGACCGTGTATGTGTATGTCGTGTATGTGTGTGTGTGTGTGTGTGTGTGTGTGTGTGTGTGTGGTGGGGGGGGGGGGGGGGGGGGCAGGGCGCATAAATGTATGTGTTGTTTTAAAAATTGCCATTAAAAGTGTATGAAGTGTTGAGGTAGTGTAGTGTGTGTGTGTGTGTGTGCGTGTGCGTATGTGTGTGTGTGTGTGTGTGTGTGTGTGTGTGTGTGTGTGTGTGTGTGTGTGTGTGTGTACGTGCGTGCGTGCGTGTGCATGTGTGTGTGCGGATGTGTGCGCGTGTGTGTGTGTGTGTATTCTGCCACTGTTTCTATTATTGTGTCCAGAATTTTCTTTTTTTCATATTTTTCAATAAGCGTTTTGTAAAAAAAAAATTCTGAAGATTTCTGCCACCTTAGTGTACATTTCATAACTAAAGACGAAGACAACACGCTGTTCACATGCTCTTTTTTGTTAACAGAATGAGGTTCATTACAATTTCATAAACGTGTTCCTTGTGGGGAAAAAGTTTCTGATATGACTCTTATTGGTGCGTTTTTTGTCTCTTTCTGATCAGCAATCTAACACAGCAACACAACTCTGAGCTACTGCTCTCCTTAACAGGTGAATGTCTTAACTGACACTGGTTTGAAATTGTACACATTTAAGTGAGAAAGTCAGTATACTTGTTACTTCTTTACTACTCAAATGCTCAAGTCTCTTTTAGGTGTGGTTTCAAAGGCTGGATGAACAACTAGTGGGAACTGGTTCAACAATTTTCCATGAAATGATTCTCTAAATCATCTGCTTCAACTGATCAATGTTACTTAGAATAAATAATGCATCTACAGCATACATATGCACTCGTTGATTTATTTACATACAGAAAAATGAGCATATAAGGATCATAAGGTAACAGAAGAGATATGAAATGCTGAATGCTGAAATGCTGAATGTCAAACACCCATGGAGAATTTGAAAGTGATGGAAAATTACAAAGTTGGTGATCAAACTTTAAACAAGATTTCTGTCATCTCAGGCACGGGTGACAAGAGGACTGGGAGGAGGGGAGGAGGGGGGTGGAGGAAGAGTTGTGCCTGAAAGGCTTGAAATGACATTAACCAAGAGGTATTACAGATCATCATGGTTCAATAAATCTATTACCTGTTATCAGTTTCATTCAACAGGAAGAAAATACATATCTGTTAGCTACAATTCATTCACAAAAGCCATTAAGCACAACACTTAATAAACTTATGACTGAACCTGAGATTTGAACCTTACAACACATTTCTAAATGCAGATACATCTGAAAGCAAGACTGCCAAAGCAGAAAATTCTAAATCACAATCAATTCATGACACTTAAGAATTTTGGCTAATGCAGTGTTCATACTTACATCAAATCATACTTTATATGAATACTGACATTATTTTTCAACACTGCTGTCTAAAAATCAAGGTTATCAAACAGTGTGGGTGTATCTCTCCCCACACATCCAATGGCTTTTATCAGTTTCCTATTCAGCACCCCCCCCCCCCCCCCCCCCCTCCCCAACAGAACTCCACACAGCTGCACCGGTGAGACACCATGACAAACACTGAGGACCCAGCTCTCTCACCTGTGCACAGGCAAGCTACGCTCGCTGTAAGGGGTGGGAGAGGCAGCAGCTTGAGGCGGGGCCTCCACAGGAGGGGCGGCCGGTTTTACTGATCAGCGTCACACAGCACACAGCCATCACAATCAGCAAGTCTGTCTGACGGTCCGTCCCTCTAACTCTATGTCTGTCCACTAGTCTGTCTGACGGTCCGTCCCTAACTCTGTGTCTGTCCACTAGTCTGTCTGATGGTCCGTCCTCAAACTCTATGTCTGTCCACTAGTCTGTCTGACGGTCCGTCCCTCTAACTCTGTGTCTGTCCATCTAGTCTGTCCCGTCTGTCCCTCTAACTCTATGTCTGTCCACTAGTCTGTCTGACGTCCGTCCCTCTAACTCTATGTCTGTCCACTAGTCTGTCTGACCGTCTGTCCTCTAACTCTGTGTCTGTCCACTAGTCTGTCTGACGGTCCGTCCCTCTAACTCTATGTCTGTCCACTAGTCTGTCTGACGGTCCGTCCCTCTAACTCTGTGTCTGTCCACCAGTCTGTCTGACCGTCCGTCCCTCTAACTCTATGTCTGTCCACCAGTCTGTCTGACGGTCTGTCCCTCTAACTCTATGTCTGTCCACTAGTCTGACCGTCCGTCCCTCTAACTCTATGTCTGTCCCTAGTCTGTCTAGTCCGTCCCTCTAACTCTGTCTGTCCACTAGTCGTCCGTCCCTCTAACTCTATGTCTGTCCACTAGTCTGTCTGACCGTCCGTCCCTCTAACTCTATGTCTGTCACCAGTCTGTCTGACGGTCCGTCCCTCTAACTCTGTGTCTGTCCACTAGTCTGTCTGACGGTCCGTCCCTCTAACTCTATGTCTGTCCACTAGTCTGTCTGACGGTCCGTCCCTCTAACTCTATGTCTGTCCACTAGTCTGTCTGACGGTCCGTCCCTCTAACTCTATGTCTGTCCACTAGTCTGTCTGACGGTCCGCCCTCTAACTCTATGTCTGTCCACTAGTCTGTCTGACGGTCCGTCCCTCCCTCTCTAACTCTATGTCTGTCCACTAGTCTGTCTGACGGTCCGTCCCTCTAACTCTATGTCTGTCCACCAGTTTGTCTGACGGTCCGTCCCTCTAACTCTATGTCTGTCCACTAGTCTGTCTCTGACCGTCGTCCCTCTAACTCTATGTCTGTCCACTAGTCTGTCTGACCGTCCGTCCCTCTAACTCTATGTCTGTCCACTAGTCTGTCTGACCGTCCGTCCCTCTAACTCTATGTCTGTCCACCAGTCTGTCTGACGGTCCGTCCCTCTAACTCTGTGTCTGTCCACTAGTCTGTCTGACCCTCCGTCCCTCTAACTCTATGTCTGTCCACTAGTCTGTCTGACGGTCCGTCCCTCTAACTCTATGTCTGTCCACTAGTCTGTCTGACCCTCCGTCCCTCTAACTCTATGTCTGTCCACTAGTCTGTCTGACCCTCCGTCCCTCTAACTCTATGTCTGTCCACTAGTCTGTCTGACCCCTCGTCCCTCTAACTCTATGTCTGTCCACTATTCTGTCTTGGACTGATTCCACCTGTTCTGCATTTTAGAGTTCCTGTCACTGGGGAAGTTCACCATTCAGTCAACCATGTTCATGATAAAAACAGGGTATGTAGCAGGGCAGGCAGTCCAAGTTAAATCACTGAGGCAAGCAATGGTAGTAATGTTTTCAAGCCAGAGATTTGCAAACAAAAGCAGCTTCATATATTTCTGTCTACAAATACTATAAAAGAGGTAATAAAAAATTTGTGACAATAAATGTAATGAATGCGGTTAAGGAAAAGAAAGCATGCAAAAACCTCAAAATGCTTTGAAAATAATCATGGTAGAAAAAAAAAAAAAAAGAGTCCACAAATCTAATACAAATGAAAACACTTCAATATAATAAAACAATGCAATAAATAAGCGCAGTGCGATCATAAAACGATGATGATAAATGAGCAACAGTACACCATCAATCCTGTCTCTACTACACATAATGAGCGACCGTCAATGCAGCATTGAGTACAAGGGGTCCTTCCACTGCTTTCTCCTGTATTCTCCAACCACATGCATAACCCACCATCAACTCATGAGGCTCTCTTCACCAACACAACTTTTTCATACAGTAAGCACAATTTGCGGCTATGTGATAGATCCTCACTGACTGACTCAGCGACAGCATGGACAGTTGTTGCAAATCTGATGTGGAAAACCTGTAAATTTCAAGCCGAAGCTGAAATGCACTTCACTGCTGAGTGCAGACCCACTGTCCCTTTTCCTGCTGCTGGTGGATTATAATTCAATACCAGCTCAACTACAGAAATGTTAGTGATTTACTGCCCCCCTCCCCCAAATGACAATTTGTTACCAATTCTTTCAGAACCAGCATCTATTTTTATCTCCCCACCTCTCCAAATAACCATTTTCAAATTCTGTTCAAAGCAGGTGAAGTCTTGACATACTTAAAAAAAAAGACACCTTGTGGTTCATAGGATAGATGCACTGATCAGCTAATTTCTTAGTATTTTCATTATGGAAAAGATTGAAATGTAAAGGAGATCATTAATCAATCAGGATGTCAGTTTTCACTGCTACTTGAACAGTAACTAGCCAACACAGCAATATATGGTCATTACTTTTACAGCCAACAAGAGTATAACTAAAGCTATTCATTCAACAAAGAAAAAATCAACTCTAGAATGTAGTAACAAAAATGTACAAATACTATACATCTGAATATACTAGATATAAAATGTAATGGTGCATAGCATAATTCAAATATAATGGTGCTCAGCATAATTTAGTAAAGGAAATGCATCAACACTATATTCTGAATTACTGTGTGAGGGAGAAGATGGAAGCATGCAGTCAAAAGAAAAGACAGGCAGGAATATGAAGCGGATGATCATCATCAAAGCATTTTAAATGACCAACATGTTAGCTTGTGGACAGAAGTGAAGCCAACAGAAAAAAGGGGGTCTGCAATTCTCAGCACTCACTTCTTCATAGCTGGCAGTGGTCGTTCATCGTAAGGCATGCGTGGTGTGGGTGAGGAAGGGGGTAAGGGGGAAGGGCTGTGTTCAATCTGTACCAGTCTGGGAGGTGTTGGCTGTCGATGGCTTTCTGCAGGAATACAACAGTTCTGTTGTCAAATACGATGAATGTCAGCTTGGACTGAGGAACATGAAGCAGGGTGGGAATATCAGACACCAGGTGAAAAAATGGCAAAATAAGAAACGAGACACATGACCGTGTGTGTGTGTGTGTGTGTGTGTGTGTGTGTGTGTGTGTGTGTGTGTGTGTGTGTGTGTGTGTGTGGGTGTGTGTAAGCATGTGTAAGAGTGTGCATGTGTGTGTGTGTGTGTGTGTGTGTGTGTGTGTGTGTGTGTGTGTGTGTGTGGGTGGGTGTAAGCATGTGTAAGAGTGTGCATGTGTGTGTGTCCATGTGTGTGTGTGTGTGTGTGTGTGTGTGGGCACAGGCACACATAGAAGAGAGAAGAAAAGCATGAACCTGACAAAAAAAAATTGACAATAAAACAACAACTACAACAAGCACAACTGTTAGGCAGGCCCTGCCTGACAACACACTATGGTTTAGGTAGATTACAAGACCTGGATCAGGATCCATATTGCGCTGACCTCACAAGAGCACTTTGTGAATAAGCCCATTAGATCACAGTCTATTCAAACAAAATTATCACGTTCTTAAGTCCACTAATGCTTTGCATCACTGTTGAGTAATCAAACGAGAGGAACTCATCCCTGTATGTCAACTTCATCGACTACGAGAAAGCCTTTGACAGCGTAGACTGAGACACCCTGTGGGAGCTTCTCTGACATTACAGTGTGCCGGCCAAGATCACCACCATCCTCAGAAATTTGTACGAGGCTCTGACCTGTAGAGTCATCCATGGAGGGCAGCTCATGAAGGCATTCGAAGTGAGGACGGGTGTCATAAAAGGTTGCCTGCTTTCACCGTTTCTATTTCTACTGGCAATCAACTGGATCATGAAGACCTCAACAGCTCAGAGAAGACATGGGATCCAGTGGACACCCTGGACGCAGCTTAACGATTTGGACTTCGCCGACGACCTGGCACTACTCTTGCACACTCAACATCAGATGCAAGAGAAGGCAAGCATCGTAGCAGCCACATCAGCACAAGTAGGGCTCAACATCCATAAAGGCAAGAGCAAGATTCTCAAGGCCAACACTGTCAGCACCAACTCGATCCTGATGGACAGCGAGACGCTAGAGGAAGTAGAAGCCTTTGCCTTCCTGGGCAGAGTCATTGACAAGCAGGGAGGCACAGACGCCGAAGTCAGAGCAAGGATCGGAAAGGCCAGGGCAGCGTTCGTACAGCTACGGAACATCTGGAGCTCCAAGGAACTGTTAGTCAACACCAAAGTCAGGCTCTTCAACACCAACATCAAAGCAGTTCCATTGTACGGAGCAGAATCCTGGAGAACTACAGTTGCTGCCACCAAGAAAGTACAGGTGTTCATCAACAACTGCCTGCGCAAGATTCTCCGCATCCGGTGGCCAGACACCATCAACAACAACGAGGTCTGGGAGAGAACAAACAGCTGCCCACAGAACAGGAAATCAAGAAACGACGTTGGGGCTGGATTACACATACGCTGCGGAAGCCTGCAAGCAACACCACCAGACAAGCCCTAACATGGAACCAAGGAAAACGAAAAAGAAGTCGGCCAAGAACACATGGCGCAGGGACCTGCAAGTAGACATCAGGAACATGGGGATGACTTGGTACCAGCTGGAGAAAAGAGCCCAGGACAGAGATGCCTGGAGGTCCTTGGTTGGCGGCTGTACCCCACGAAGAGTAATAGGTGATGATGATGATGATGATGATGAAGTCCACTAATGCCTCAATGCCAGCCCAGAAGTCACTAAATCAGAGATATTTGTCTTAAGCATCATTATCGAAACAAACAAACAAACAAAAAAAAAAACAGAAAAAAAAAAACCTCTGCCCTTCCCCTACAGTCACAAGCACCCCACCCCCACACACATATGCATGCACACATCAATACCCTGGGCCCTTACCTCAACAGTGGGAAAGCTTTTTGTAATTCCCTAGCACACTCTCATTCTTCAACTGCACATTCGTTCCATCATTTCAGCTGCCCCAGGTGACAAACAATGCAACTTTCACTGACCAGATATGTTCAAGCATACACAGGCTGCTACAAGTGATCATGACTGACCCAGAGGAGGTCATACTGAAGTGCTCTTTCCACACTCCTTAATTAAATACAGAAAGAAATGTACTTGTCACTTTCTGAAATTCCGTTGTGAACAAAAATTCTATGTAAAGGTACTTTTTTTCAGAAGAGATTTTCATTGCCTAACAAGCAGCTGGAAGATCAGTTCATGACGATGTATTTGACAGTCCCTCTGCAAGCAGCAACTTAGTATGGCTAGCAGGGAAGGGGGCAACACTTTCAGCCCACAATCTTTTACAATCATAGTTTCAGTGGTATAGGTACTGTGTGCTTTTTGTTTGTTTATCTATTTATTTTGTTTATTGACAGATGTTTTGACTTGATGCAGTGATTTTCTTAATGTTCACGTCATTCTCTGGGTGTTTTAACCTTAATTTGCCCAGTATACTCAGCTGTGATGTAGACAATGAAAAATAGAAAGTATGCCTTCAAGATCACAGCCTGAATGGTCATCCCTACCTCTGTGGTTTTTGCTCTGCAGCAGCAAATCGAGACTGGTTTGGAAATATAAATATTCTAGATCACAGACATACACAGACTGCATTTCCCCTCTCAGTCTGAATTAACAACAACAAAAATCAAAATCATATAGTAATTACCAACTAGTGAGAGATGGATTTTTGGTCATAATTGAACAAGAAATGAAGAAAAAAAAAAGCAAACTTCATGAGAAAAGACACGCAAGCATTGAAAAACTATAATACCTAATCACTATGCTTTCCCTCAGCAGTTAGCAAAGGATGGCAGTAGATCTATGTGATGTAAGGATATGTGATGTTTGAACACAGTTGTTTCTGTTTTGTTTGTTTGTTTTCCAAGTTACAGTGATGAACTATGCATGACTGGGAAACAGAAATGCATGCACGCATGCACACACATATAAATCAAATACACAAGAACACACAAATCCACACACATTACTACACAGACACATGGCACACCACACAAACATCCTCAGACACATGGCATACCATACACATTAATCAAATCTTACTCAAGAAAGGGACAAAGAAACGCATTGTTTTCCGTCATAACACCTCTCAAAACAATTTCAACTCCCCAACAGCAGTCTGCTTGATTCAAGCACACTTATGACACCTTAGTACTGAGCCTCCCATACAATCAGCTACAGTCAAGAGTCCCCAGCAGCAGTCTGCTTGATTCAAGCACACTTATGACACCTTAAAACTGAGCATTCCACACTTCATCAGCCACAGTCAAAAGGCCCTGCTGCTCCTGTCCTGCTAAAAGGAAGTTCAACAGTTTTCAAGTTTTCCCTATCATTGTTCCATAAGCCAAAACACTGTGCAGCCAAGGATACCATTGTTTGTCCACAAGACCTTTGTTCTGATCACAAGTGTTGTTTACACACCTTCTGCTGTTAAGACATTGGACAGGAGGCTGCCCAGCAGGTGACAACACCTGTGATAATGTCGGCATGTACTTACCCCTGTGGGTTCCAGTAGGTCATGCACTCTTATTCTTTGTAGACATGTAGGCGCACACCTCGTCCATCTGCACCTTCTTGACCTTTGCCCTGTCGTAGTCCTCATTCTCCACTGCCTGTCGCTTCTCTACCTGCATCTTCCCCAGCTTCTCCCCTACCTGCAGGCGAAAGACAAGCTTATAGACGAGACACATGCTACGACTAAAGACATATATTTACTGAAGATACAAGCTTACAGGTTTACAGATGTGCTTACAGGCGAAGACGTATGCCTGCAATGAGAACATATACCTACAAAGCAAGACATACCTAAGAAGGAATATACCTGCTGTGAAGAAACATACCTGTAAGACAATACTAGCCTACATTGAACTTGCATACGTAATCACTACACACGATACACAAATCTGAAGCACATACATTAATACAAACGTTAAACATATTTCTACTCCTGCACACACATCACCTCCCTCCACCCAGCAAATCTTTCTTTGTCCACCAAAGAAACTGTACACTTGTAATCTCAATGGACACACACACAAACATAAATATGAGCGAGCAAACAGACAGACTCATTCACACGGTTTGTATTTGTACACACCACACAAACATTTCTGACAAGAACCTGAAGAAAAGGAAAGGGGTAGGTAGGGTAGGTAAACATCAGATACAGAGGGGCGTTACTGACAATTCACCAAAAACATGTGAATTAATTTCTACAGCAGAATGTAGCAGCAACCACTCCACAAGGTCTCACAGCACAACAGTGTCTCCTCATTGCTTACCTTTTGTAATTCTGTAATGGCTGACTTCAACCGCTTAGCGTAGTCATAGCGCTCCTCTGAAAAACACAATACTCCTACAAATCACACATCTATACTTTAATTATCTTTTGTTGTTAAACTGAGATACTAAGGGCAAATCATATCACTTGTAGTCAAGCCCAGCATGAGAGCCCTATAAAGGGCTGCAACACATTCTGTTCACAGAACATTTCTTTTCTAGCAGTGTGATTGCAAGCACTCAAATTAGTAACACTGGTACTACAAACCATGATGACTTCAACTTTAACAAACTGTTTCTTTCAATATCAAATTTGAATAAGAATATCAATTTTACATACAGCCTATACTCACATCACTTTTTCTGCAATTGCATCAGTCTCTGGATAACTTGCAGCTGACATTTCAAGCAAACTGTTCCTGTGCTGTTTCACTTGGAGTATGCTTCGATAAGGACAAAAGTAACTTTACATATTTTTTCATCTTGTTTCTAGAAGGACTGGTCTCTCCAAAAAGAGTGATAGTGAAACATGGCAGTCCATTTAGTATGATTGTGAACAATCTTGTGGCCCGGATGGTGCTGAATTAACATCAACGGCTAAGGCAGCAGAGTGAACTGTACAGGTATATTTGAAATCACCTCATATGGTGCTGAATCAACATCAATGGCTAAGGCAGCGGAGTGGACTGTACAGGTATATCTGAAATTGCTTAATATGTTTGGAGACCAAGAAGCAGAAAGCTGGCATCACTGCACAAACTGACTCTGAATTTCTGAATGAAAAAGTGATCACAATGATCAGTTATAGTCGTCAGAAACACATACAGGCCAAACTAAATCCACTGCCAATTTTTACGATAAAAAATTTGGAGCAATTAGGAAAGCAATTTTTTTTCCCCTTAAATCTAAAGAAGAAGAAGATGATGAAGAAGAGAAAGAAGAAGAAAAAGAAGAAGCGAATGAAGAATAAGAATAAGAATAAAAAGTAAGATTTGTAAGTTTTCTTTTGGTAGGTAGTAACATGCCATGTAAAAAAAAACAAAAACCAAAAACTAAGTGAAAAAGTTGAAGAGATATGTACAGACACAGAAAACACTGACAGAACAATAGTGACAGCGTCTTTCACAGGGACAGAGTGCAGGCAGAGAAAATGACACACTGACAAAAAACATGCAAACAATGAACCACACAGCAAGACATATATACATCACCATAAGCCTACAACAGAAAAGATGAAAAAAAAAAAATGGCAACACATACGTAGAACAGCCTCCTGCTTCTTGCGCTCCAATTTGCGGATCATCTGTGCAATCTCTGCATCCTGATACATGTCAAAGGCCAAGTCGTCCAAGGGAGAAATGTAATCAGGTCTGTAACACACACAACATACACGCAATCTCTGCGTCCTGATACATGTCAAGGCCAAGTCGTCCAAGGGAGAAATGTAATCAGGTCTGTAACACACACAACATACACGCAATCTCTGCGTCCTGATACATGTCAAAGGCCAAGTCGTCCAAGGGAGAAATGTAATCAGGTCTGTAACACACACAACATACACACAATCTCTGCGTCCTGATACATGTCAAAGGCCAAGTCGTCCAAGGGAGAAATGTAATCAGGTCTGTAACACACACAACATACACACAATCTCTGCGTCCTGAAACATGTCAAAGGCCAAGTCGTCCAAGGGAGAAATGTAATCAGGTCTGTAACACACACACAACATACACGCAATCTCTGCGTCTGACACATGTCAAAGGCCAAGTCGTCCAAGGGAGAAATGTAATCAGGTCTGTAACACAAACAACATACGCGCAATCTCTGCGTCCTGACACATGTCAAAGGCCAAGTCGTCCAAGGGAGAAGTGTAATCAGGTCTGTAACAAACACAACATACACTGTGTTGAAACAGTTTTTACCATGGGGGTTAAAAGGAGAGTGGTGATGAAAATGTTCTCACAACCCAAGTTACTGTATAATTACACATACCAAATTATGACTCATACAGTTTGAAAAACTCAAGCAACTCCAGTCTTATAAGAAAAAAAAGGAGTGGTGATGGGTGTGTGTGTGTGTGTGTGGTTGGGGTGGTGGTGGTGGTGGGAAGACTGTGCCATGGTCAGTATAAATGGGAACACAGTAAGACAACTGACATTACCTGAGAGAACAGTCATATACACATGCATATAATCTTCTTGCTTTCTTATTCACCTATCTTTTTCTGTATGTCAAGTACCACGCTGCTATATGAATTTTACTTCTGATAATCCATTGTGTTTCATCTCTGTGTCTGATGCCTTTTTTCAAAGGGAAAGCCTACTAGATTGGGTAATGACATTTCTCTCATCAACAGTGAAGTCCTCTGCTTCCTAGTACTTGGTTCTTGAAGCCCTTTTCCAGTGTTGATTTCCACATGTTCTTCATCCTCTTCCTAATTTATCTCTGCCTCTAATGTTCTCATACAGATTCTGGAAGCTTCTTTTGCTGCTCCCCTTCATTTTCAGAGCCCAGCAGATGACTCTGATAGTGACTGAAAATTCACGATAGGTCTAGATGGGGTACTCTTCCCTATCTGCCTAAGCTGTCAGGGAGCTTCAATGGTACAACGTCTCCTAACCCTTAGAAGGAACTGGGTTGGAATTTCTCTCCTGCATCTTAGTACTGAACATTTCAGAGGCGACCAGACATCAGATTCTCTATACTCTTGCATGCAGGACAAGGGTTCATCCTTTGCTGTCCCTGATGATGTTTTTCAAATAGATACTAGACTGCATGGCTCCTTGACTGCATTGCAGCCGATAGGCGCTGCTCCAGCATCAGCATCAGTGTCAGCCTCCCCGCCCACATCTCTTCCTCTCAGGTTTCCTCTGTGGCTTTGATAGGATACTAAGTCTGAGACTGTGCATTTCTCTGGGCTCCTCTTCAGTCCATAGTCTCTAGATGGTACTGATCTTGGAGGCAGAATGTGATCTGGCCGGACAACAGGTTCTCTGCTTTGCAGCATTCTCAGTGTTTCTGCTTTCTCTTCACTCTTTGTTGCACAAACAGCAGACCCTTTGTGCATCATGTCCTGCTATCGATGAAAAATATGCTGAAAGCTTATTTCTCTTCAGCACACTCTTGCCCTTGTCAGGAAACAGGTGAAAACAGAGGCCTGAACCTTTGGCAAAGCCCACCGGCATGTCAGTGTCCTAAGCTTCATAACAGAATTGGTGCCAGGACTGGTCTCTGACCTCTCACAGACACCACAAAAAGCATTTGCGACCAGAAAAGATTCTGTTTGCTGGCAATCTCTTCTGGTGCACAAAGACATTCCAAAAATCTGTCTTGCCTCCTTTGCATGCACACCACTTCGGCCTCTTGGCCTGGAACTGGTCTGTGCCTCTTCACGGTTGGTGCTGATTTAAGGACAAGACGCTTTTAAATTGGGCAATGTCTAGCAAGAGGCATAGAAATAGCCTTCCTTGTGGACTTACTGCTATGGAATCAGGAAAAAACATTTAGGACAAGACTCCTTTGCTTCTGGAGCTTTCTCCTTGTGCCAAAAAAAAATTGGGAAGTTTTCTCATACTTCCCGTCAACTCCCAAATTATATTTTCCTTTGCTACGATAGTGGCTCAGGGTCTGTGATGTACATCCTTTTCCTTGCCTTGCGTCACACTCCTTGTCCTCAGAAAAGGGGAAACAGTCCTTTGGCCTTCACTGTCTCTAGTTTGGCAGCCCACAAGACATTCCTTTCAGCATCACCCACTGTTTGGGGCTCCTCTTTGGAAACATGTCCAGGCATTTAAAGTCAGAACTCTCTTTCTCAACAATTTACCCTCCCTGGCATCCTCATTGACAAGATGTATTTGTCCACTCTGGGTCCCCATCAGCAGCTAGTACAAGGCCCCAAGACAAGTTCTAAGTTCTGCTTACACCTGTCATCTCAAGCTGGAAGCCATTGCCCCTGGCCTGGTAGGGCTCCCCTCCCAGACTGTGAAGGAAAGCATCTTCTAAGGGAGAGCACGTTTTAGTCTCTCCGGTGAATCACTGCACCTGATCTGCATGGACAACTTTTCTCCCACAGCCAAGCACATTCTAGGTAAGCTTAACTTCCTCTTGGACTTGCCCATATGATCCTACATGCAGGGCGAATTCTTGACCACGCCATCTTCACCTACAGTTTGGGTGTTATCATCACTTCGCTCTCCTATCTACCACTTTGTGCTGATCTTTAACCACAAGTTTCTATGTTTGTCTTACCAGTTTCACACTCAGTGGCACAGGTGGACGTTTCCTTGATTCCATGCTCCGACCTTCTGGAAAGCCTCTTCTTTCCTCCTTCCATTAGAGAAAATATTATAGGGAAGGAAAGAAAAGACAAAATCACTCTCATTCTTCTTCCACACCTCATTGCATGGATCACCTTTGGTCTCTGGAACTTCTGTTCCTCTCTCACCTTCAGCCACTGTCACGAGTCCCATCCATATGCAAACTTGGTTTCCAAGTGGTATTCGCTGACTGTTAAGCGCTGTCCATTTTGAACAAAAATCACACGCAGAATATATGGCACTCCAAGTTCAGCTGCATATTCTACGTCAGGTATGGAACTGACTGGCACTGTTATCCTTCTATGAAGAAAAATGTCCTTTTAACTCTTCTGCTACCAAGGTTTTCTGCTGCTTACTTCCTGTTGGAAACCAAGTAATTCTAAGATGTTTGTGAAAATTTTCACTTGCTTTCATTAAAAAGTTTTTAAAAAATAGAGTAATGCATGAATTTGCATGCAATTTTGTGTCCCTATGCAGAAATGAATGAATAAACATCTGAAATGAACATGAATTGGATATGAGTATTCTAATGTTGTCTATTTCAAAATCTTTTGGCCAATGATCAAAATCATTCGCACACAGAGATGGATCGCTGTTACTTGCATCTTCATCCTTGGAATCTTTCAAAAGATCCCCGTAACCAACATTAGCTTCAAAGTTCTGTCACTTCATGATCTCTTTTGATGTGTTTAAGTTTACTTTCACTAATTTCTTCAGCAGTAAAACCCTGAAAGTTTTCATCGTCGCTGTCTCCGTCTTGCAGGAGCTCTCGCCGCAGTTTTCATCGGTTCCATTGCAAAAATTGCTAAAAAATATGACTTTTTCTTCGGTTCAAACCAAAACAATCCGCCATTTGCAAAGCCAGTCCATCTGGAATTGACTGCGCATGCGTATATTAACGAGACGACCGGAATGGCCACAGGTCTTGGTGGTTATGCTCGCCCACGGTTCCTGTGTATAGCAGAGATCATCGGCAGTTCTACCCGCCGACGGTAGTAGAAGAGTTAAGATTTGCATGTTTCATTTTTTGATGCAGGTATGGATTTGCTTGTCATATAATTGAAAGACATCTTATGAAGATCCGATACTGATTGGACTGTAAACTACTATCGCTGGCCCTGTAACACAAAAAGTCTGGGTGTAGTTGTGTCAGTGGAGACAGAATGAGTATTGCTAGAGTAATGACGCAGAATGAATACATTATTACATAAGACAGGAAGACTGAGTGACAGGTCTGAGCCAGCTAGGTATCAGAGGCAACTCCTCATGAAGCATCGAGAGCATGAACAGTCTTCACTACTAAACTTTCATTTTGAGGTTTCTTGACAAAAAAACCCAACAACACATACAAACACAACAAAACCCCTAAGGATTACAATTCAGACTCAAGCATACATGTTGTACATGAGCAGTCCATTCTCTGTGACTGTGCTACAAGGCTCCCACACACTTCAAGTACTGAAAATCACAAATCTTTCAAAGCAGATCTGCAGGAGATTTACATGCATTTATGCAGACAACCTGCCATCTCTCTACAACAAATCATAAGACAAGCCATGGGCATGCATTTGTACACATACGCAAGTTTTACAGTTTTTTTCCGAACCAATTCTTAGTTATGTTTTCAATTGAACTCTTTAGATGTATATTTCACACCTCAATCATTCTATCTGCTGAACTTTTCAAGCACTGATCTTTTTATAAAGAGATAATACAACTCAAGTACTTCTCAAAACATGCACCTACAAGCATTTGTAACATGATTTGAGGGTCAATTTCAACACTTAAGAACTCTGAAATCTGAATCCAATCAAAGGACCTGGGAATTAGGCACTATGTCGTGAAATTCCAACACCTAACAAGCAGCTGCGAAAACGGGGGAGAGGCCCAACAATGATATATCAGCAAAGCAAAGCAAACAATTTAGAAATCGAATGAAGGAACCCACTAAATCACACAAACAAGTGCACAGACACTCACTTGTTAAAAAGCCTTCTACCACAGGATCTCTGTCCACTGTTCTGTTGTCGTTGATGTCGATGTACAGGTCCTGCAAGAAAGACAAGCAAAAATACTAAGTAAAAGGATGTTTGTTTGTGGCAAAGAGGGGGGAAGGCTAGAGAGAGAGAGAGAGAGAGAGAGAGAGAGAGAGAGAGAGAGAGAGAGACACAGACAGACGGACAGACAGAGACAGAGGGAATAAGAGAGAGGGGGGGAGGAGAGAGAGGGGGAGGAGAGAGAGAGAGAAGAGAGAGAGAGAGAGAGAGAGAGAGAGAGAGAGAGAGAGAGAGAGAGAGAGAAGACAAAATTGTTAAGAAAATTTAGGAATGACCACTTTTACGAACTGCTCATAAACAGAATATTTTGTGCTTCCCTCGACACAGAATATAAAGGTGGAAAAATGAGGGCATATCAGGTCTTTGAAGAAAAAAACCTAATAATAACCAGTTTTGACATTCTAGTTTTCCCCACACACCCTTCTCTTGAAAACAAAAGCACAACATTCATGATCAGTCTTAATTTTTATTCAGTATGTGTGTATGTTTTCTTCACACTGAGAACAGAATACGACGAAAAAGGAAACAAGCATTCACGATCCTAGTTCATGAGAGAAAAAGCCAGCAATAAACGTCATAGTTGGGGGATGGTCTGGCCCATGCTCACAGCCATTTGCTTTGTCAGAACACTATTCAGTTCAGTGTTTTATTGACTTTATTCCGATTGTTTTTCCATTCACTATATGACGTCACCACCAAGCACTTTACGTACTCGACCCTTGCCGTACATTTACCACAGATCAAGTGCTGGGAATATTGAATAGACAGTTGGTTGTTCCTAATACAGATGAAGAAGACCCAGACAGCCACGAGTAAAGAACGATAGTGAGGGCTTGACCGAATTATTCCAACGTGAAGCGTTGGACCGTTGCCAACTTGTTATGAGAGGCTGATAAGACGCCCACTTACTACCCTACCGCGTGTGCCCCAGTGTTTTTGCGTTGAGCCAGCCAGCACTGACTGACTGTTCACTAACTCTATGTGAGGGAGCCAACTAAGACTTTAGGCAACGAACTTCACACACACGCTGTGGGCCCACTCTCGCTGGTCGAGGTTGAAGGGGGCGTGGCCAACTGACACGTGAGAGGCGAGTATCACAGACGTCTTTCGAGTGGGTGTACAGCTGATCAACTGAACAAGGGTTCAGAGACCAACAGGCACATGAATGACTTTGTGTTCATAAAAAAAAAATATATATATATATTACTGTTGAGAGTGAAAGGGATGTGTGTGTGTGTGTGTGTGTGTGTGTGTGTGTGTGTGTGTGTGTGTGTGTGTGTGTGTGTGTGTGTGTGTGTGTGTGTGTGTGTGTGTGTGTGTGTGTGTGTGTGTGTGTGTGTGTGTGTGTGTGTTCCCTTTTTCTTTCTTACATGTGTACCAGTTAGGCATAAGAATGTGTGTGTGTGTGTGTGTGTGTGTGTGTGTGTGTGTGTGTGTGTGTGTGTGTGTGTTCCCTGCTATTGGAGTAGTTGTATTTGTGGCTGTTCATTCATGCACTTTTCTGTTGGAAATACCATACTTTCTGGTCTTCAGTTTGTGAGTGGAGTATTTTTCCTCCATTGTTGAGAGTTTGTTGGCATTCTTTCTTTATTTTTTACGCTTTAAGAAACATAACATTTTTTTTTTTTATTTTGCTTTTTTTTTTTTGCACTTGAAATCACTAAAAAAATTGAAATTGTTGTTGACTTACCATTACTAACATGTTACGATATAATAAAAGTACAGTGTATCTCCTCCATTTTACAAAAAAATAGCATGAGATTTGGTTGTTTAGTTCCAGAGATATCCGCGTTTTCACATATGCTGGTATACAATAAGAGCTTTTTTTTTGAAAAATGGCACAATGACATCCCCCATACTCATGTTGGTAGTGAGGGGATAACGACCAAAATGCTTCATTCACCCGAATCACAAAAAAAAATCGTAAGATGTATACTGTCTCAGTTTCTGCGTTGATCTCCACCTATGGAACAAAACACCCAAAGACCTCGGTCAAGCACTTACAGTAACAAACTCTGGAATTCAATTCCCCTACCACCCCATCCCGACTACAGAGTAGCAACACACCACATTATATCCACTGTCCCATT
>JADBJO010027420.1:0-10000 GCA_016801955.1 Conus betulinus
AGAATGAAGACAGAAAGATGAACCCTGACAATATGTGAAAGATAAGACAGAATACATGTGAAAGATAAGACAGAATGAACCTGACAATATGTGAAAGATAAGACAGAATGAACCCTGACAATATGTGAAAGATAAAGTGACTGAAGCCCCTGCCAGGCGCTGGAGATGATAAAAAAGCTGGGGAGCCTTTGAGGCAGGGCCGAGCTGTCGACAGACGAGGTGCAGCTGCCAGCAGCCAGGAGGTAAACGAGATTCTCCTGTGAGTGACGGCGGCTCGACCCTTTTGTCTGACTGACGACTGCACTGTACTGTCTGTCTGTCTGTCTGTCTGTCTGTCTGTCTGTCTGTCTCGCTCTCTCTCTCTCTCTCTCTCTCTCCCTCTCTCTCTCTCTCTCTCTCTCTCTCTCTCTCTCTCTCTCTCTCTCTCTCTGCGTGAATTGTGTATGTCTGTGTGTGCGCGCACGCGTGTGTGTATGTGTGTGTGTTTGCATGTGTATGTGGTGTATGTGTGTGCGTGTGCGTGCGTGCGCGTGCGTGCGCACGTGTGTGTGTTTGTGCGCGTGCGTGTGTGTGTGTGTGTGTGTGTGTGTGTGTGTGTGTGTGTGTGCGTGCGTGCGTGCGCGCGCGCGCGCGTGCGTGTATGTGTGTGTATGTGGTGTATGTGTGTGTGTGTGTGTGTCTGTGTGTTCTCTGCTCTGCTATACGCTACAGTCCCGCTCACTTTTCCCCAGTGCCAAAGCTCTGACCTTTTGCAGGGAGGAGGCGGCGGCGGAGACGCCCAACAGCGCGACTAACTCAAAAGCGCCGTCCCAAAAGCGCGATTTTGCATTTAGAAGCACGCGAATAATCAACGTCAAAAGGCCACAACTAGTAAGGGTCAAAACGCGAGAATACGACTTTTTTTTCAGATCGAAAAAGAAAGAAAAAAAAAAAAGGGGAGGGGGGGGGGGGGGGGGGGAGAACTTGTGTTGCTTGAATCCTTATACGTAAATCACAAGTCGGCGAATTGTTCCCATCACGTTGGTTTGATCAGGATTAGTGCCACTTTGAAGAGTGGGGAGAGAACACTACTACAGGCACATTTTAGTTATACTATTCACTCTCTATAAACTACAAACTTGACTACTTTCGACTGCTGAGAACTTGTGTAGAGTAATCATGTGGAAAGGGAAGAATGAAAGAAGGACTAAGAGAGTAGTCACCTAGTAAGTGGATTAGGGAGGGGGGGGGGACACTATAGTACAAAATTGGCTGCTTTTTTATGTTCGAAATAGTGCTGAGAGACGAATCTTCCGGACTTTTCGTACTCCCAGTTCTAAGAGAACAGGGGGAGTACTTTACAATGGGAACGAAGAAATGCTGTCTGTGTGTCTGTCCGTGGTCAAAATGTGTTCCACTCGCTCCTGCTGGATCGATCTGTCTGAAAATTCGTAGATATGTTCATTATGGGTCACGGATGATGCCCGATGTTTTTATTTTACCTGAACAGCCGTTAGTAACGGCTATAAACCGATGCTTTTGTGATTACAGTTTAAGCAATAACGGTTTATAACGTTAAGTGTAACTAACTTTCGAAAGCTCCTCGGTGGTATGGTGGTTAGCAACCCCGCCTGTCATGCGAGAGACCCGAGTTCACTTCCCCGCCGGGGAGGGCGACATTTTTTTTTTTTTTTTCTACTCTACAATACAAAATACCTACCTACAAAAGGGGGAGAAAGTGCTATAGTGACTGATTTTTCATATATATATATATATATATATATATATATATATATATATATATATATATATATATTGCTACTTACTGGGAGTACGTTTATATGCTACATCTTGTTTTTTATTTCCTATAACACCATCCGTGCCAGCTCAGGGATACCGTATCCACGCCGTTCATTCCTGCCCCAACCTCTTCCCGTCCACAGCCAAAGTCTAGCGCGTCCCGCCGAATCCCTGACACCGGCCATGCGCAGGGGAGCAATCAACGTCAAGTTGTCATGAGGCAACCTACCAGAGGAGACACTGCACTGCTGCCCAGTCACTTCGGTGGTGTTCCTGGGAGCCCGGTCTGATCCAACATGCGCGGGACTCCACCTACTAAGCTTCCTGCTTACGACAATAATTGCTTAGTCCTGGAGCCAGTGTTTGTGAGCTTTACCTCTAGAGGGCGCCACTTCATCCATCCATCGACAGTTTCCGTGAATTTGTCGATTCCGGTGACCCCGACGAACCAAACCAAAGGCATAGGCGTGAAGAGGCAATAATGTGATCGGGGCATGAAGGGCCACAGAATTTAAAACATTTTTGTGTGTGCTGATCGATGAGGTCGAAGATGATGGAGATTGTGATTCAGACCTCCATTCTGGGTCTGATACCGCACGACAGGCTGCATTCACTGCTTTACTTTCACAATCTATCCCAGCATCAACCAGGACCGAGAAACATAGACATCTGCAGCGCTAGTCAGGAAAACTCTATCAGAGACGCATCTATTAAGTGGATGAAACTCGGTCCCAGTTTTCCCTACTGAAGCCGGTCGAAGCAGAAAAATCTCACCAAAATAAATGACTGTGATGGGAACCAAACCCACGACCTCCAAGCTGGGAGTCAACTACACTAACCGTTTCGTCATGGTGGCTGCCAGACGTGCTCTTTTCGACATGCGCTCCATTTGACAATCAGAGAAGGACGCACATGGAGAGGGAGACAGATATGGGGCGGTGGATAATGGATGGAATGGCTGCTAGACAGGATGCTGAGCTGGGTGCAATGATGTGTGATATCATAGGTCAACGGATGGGCGGAGAAGAAGAGTTCTACTGGAGGCTGGGTCGGTCAGCCTCACCTGGAAATGCCCAACAGTTCAAAGGTGGCATTCCTTTTATGTCTGTCACGACTGTCGTTCTGTCGGCCTGTGAACCAGAATGTGTGTGTGTGTGTGTGTGTGTGTGTGTGTGCGTGCGTGCGTGCGCGCGCGTGTGTGTGCGTGCGTGTGTGTGTGTGCATATATATATATATATATATATATATATATATATATATATATATATATATACTGAAATGAGGAATTTAAAATGAAGAAGTATTCAAAATATCTCTACACGTTGCTTCAAGCTCTTGTGCTTACATATATATATATATATATATATATATATATATATATATATATATATGCTGAAATGAGGAATTTAAAATGAAGAAGTATTAAAAATATCTGTACAAGTTTGTTTCAAGCCCTCGCTCTCTTCAGGATGTTTTTGGGGCGCGCTATCGGTGTTATATAGCGTGCGTGGTCCTGATTTCAGTTTTGTGCGTGTGGGTCAATTCCATTCATTGCACGTGCTATCTGTGGTTCTCGGGTTGCTTGCTGTGGTCTGTTCAGGGGGATTCGCCGACAAAGATTTCCATTTGTGCCTGCAGTTATTTACTATTTCTACTTTTGTATTCAAAGTTGCTAAATAGGGTTTACATAGTATTAACCATTTTTCTGTGGAACGTAAGTTGCATTTTTTTAAGTATTGTTGTACGGTGTTGCTCTTTTTATGATTTTCCATGATATGCTGTAGTCTATTTTTTATCTTTAAGTCTCCAAATGTATTTACTCAGTTCTGTTTGGTTTTTGTATTTTTCTTTGTTGAATGACTGTGTGTGGTTTGCGTATCTAGTTTTAAAGTGGTTTTCCGTAATCCCTATATATGTTTCTTTTTCATTTTCTGATGTTACAGTAGCTTGGTATTTTGTTGCTTAGGGGGCACTGTTCTTTTTAGTACAGTCAAGATATCCTTTCATCACCCTTCTTTGCTGTGTTGCTTTTCATTTTGTTGGATGAATCAATTATGTTTTTGAGGTTGGGCATACATGAGTATGATAGTTTGATGGTGTTTTTGTTGAATATTTTGAACAGTTTGTGTTCTTTTGGGAATCATGTTGTCAGTATTTTAAAGAACTCTTTTCCTACGTTTGTTTTTACTCTTCATCCTACGGGTAAGAGGTGAGGGAAAACTAGTATATGTATATATATATATTGAATTATAAACAAAGCTTGCTCTTATGTCTCAGATTGTAGAAATAGGGGGGTGATAGCCTTCATATCTGCAGTGGTAGATGATTCTGCCTAACTGACAGTATGTGCTTGAGTGGGGAATAATAAATGCTTCTCAAAATGAACCTTCAGCAAGCTTATAGTCTCCAAATCGGGGAGACCATCTCCAATGGGGAGGAAGCTCACTAACATTTAACTCCTGTCAGATACCGATATTTCGAAACCTGATTGTTTCTCCTCAGTGACCGCGGAAAGTGGTAATTTGACTCCTCTGCCTTTTCGGTTTTAAGAAGAATGCTATACCAGAAAAAGGCTGGTGTGCAATACCGTAGTATGTATGTTGAGTTTTCAAAAAACTAACCAAAGGTGCCACCTATATATATATATATATATATATATATATATATATATATATATATATATATACTAGTTTTCCCCTCATCTCTTAACTTCCACTTGTCCAGAAGTGGCAGCTAAATCTCTCCCTTTCCACTTTTTCATATAATGGAGAGAACTTTTATGTTCGTAAAACGTTTAAACTGTGCAAGACTTTATCATGCTATTTTGATACCCACCCACACACCTCTCTCTCTCTCTCTCTCTCTCTCTCTCTCTCTCTCTCTCTCTCTCTCTCTCTCTTTCTCTCTCTCTCTCTCTCTCTCTCATTTTTCCTTACATACATATATGCTTCTCCTTCTTGTCTTTCATCGTCACATCTCTTTCCCCATCCCTCTCCCTCTTTCCTGCACCCCCCCCCCCCCCCCCCCTTCTTTTCCCCAAGTCTGTCTTTATCCATAGCTTTTTTCCCGCTCGGTATATTTGATGATGATAATGTTTTGTGCCCGTCTGTTGGTCCATCTGTCTGCCTATCTGTCTGATTCTGTCTGTCTATCTGTCTGTATACATACATACATGTAAACATTCATACATGCAAATAAGCATGTGCGTGTACTTTTTCACACACACACACACACACACACACACACACACACACACACACACACACACACACACACACACACACTCCATGTTCTGCTCTGCTACCAGACTCGTTGAAGAGCGGAAAAGTAGAGTGGAAAGAAAAAGAGCAGATACTGGAAATAGGGACTGGGGCCGGCAGATGGTCAGAGGGAATGGAGGAGGTGCAATGGACACATTGTTACAAAGACAGTGAAGATGGATTGTGTGTGAGTGTGTCTGTGTCTATGTGTATGTGTGTGTGTATGTGTGTGAGAGAGAGAGAAGAGAGAGAGAGAGATAGTGAGTGTGTGCGTGTGTGTGTGTGTGTGTGTGTGTGTGTGTGTGTGTGTGTGTGTGTGTGTGTGTGTGTGTGTGTGTTGTTGTGTTTGTTTTGTTTGTTCGTTCGTTTGTTCGTTCGTTTGTTTGTTTGTTTTTCTTTTGTTTGTTTGTTCAGATGAGGAAAATTTGATCAAG
This sequence comes from Conus betulinus, assembly GCA_016801955.1. Taxonomy (NCBI): domain Eukaryota; kingdom Metazoa; phylum Mollusca; class Gastropoda; order Neogastropoda; family Conidae; genus Conus; species Conus betulinus. Next base: position 5,474 of record JADBJO010027420.1, read on the forward strand.
ACCAAAATAATACCCCCCCTCTTAGCCAACAAAAAAAATCAAACTAACAAGCAAAGAACAACAAAAAACAAACAACAAAAGCAGAAATAGTGATATGTATCCGCTATCAAACAGTACGCAACCGTGTTATATACATAACCCCAAGCCCTAGTGAGAGCGAAAGGCTAAGGTGGAACAGCAGCTGTTTACGTGCCCTCGGCTCCCGTAAATGCCCCTCCTCTTATCGCATCTCCCTGTCGCCTCCCTTCAGCAGTTAGTTTCTTCACACCGCTACACCCAGCGATGGGGGATAGGGATATGAGGGCAGATTAATATGCACGCATGCTGAAAGGAGACGGGATAAAGATAGGAGGGGGGGGGAGGAGTGGGAGTGGGAGGAGAAGGAGGTAAAATATGGGCTGGAACTGGGGGAAAGAAAGAGGGTGTGGTACCGGGGGTGGGGTTGAGAGCGAAAAGAGGAGACGGTAATCCCCCTCCCTCCCCCCACCCCCTCTTCCACCCACCTCCAACCTCCAACCTGTCTTCCCTCCCCAGAGAGAGAGAGAGAGAGGGGGGGGGGGGGGGGGGGCGCACAAACTGTGATATATTCGGCTCCCGAAAAATAATGTCCAGATTTACAAATTTCTCATATACACACGTATCATTCAAAGACAAACGGAGGAAGTTCCACGCTATTCGTTTTTCTCTTTTCTCTTTCCAACGCTTCTTTAAAGCGACGCTAGGAGAGGTGGAAAAAATTGCAGCTAAAAGTTGCAAATTTACAGACGAAAAAAAAAAAAAAGAGGTGCGTGAAAAAATCAAGTCCTTTCCTGTCTCTCTGATGGACTGTTATTGAAAATATCATTTTGGGTAGGTAAGTGTATTCAACAACAAAAACGTTTATGTTGTTCACATCCGGTACCTTCTGTACCCGTATAGAAGCGACAGGATAACCACCAAGTTCAAGTTCAGGGCAATCAAGTGAAAACCTGCATTATGAATGGGGATCGACATCATGCCCTGCAAAATAAGGGAAGAAAGCAATGGCATGGCGCCACTCGTAACGACCTATTACCCACTTCAGCAATAACAAAAACAACAGCAATTCTGCAGACACAAAGAGCAATCTCCGTAGGCACTACAATATAAAAAAAAAAGCCAGACGACTTTGTAATCATTAGCAACTAACATAGCAGTAAAACACGAGCACAAAAACAACACCCAGACATATACATGTAAGCAATGGCAGCTAATAAAGCCACAGACATTAGAGCTACAAGACAAACAAACGACGCACGTCTTTCCACAATTCATTATTTCCTAACAAGTGTACCGGCCCTGAACTTGCACTGAAAGGAGATCAGGCAGCACCCAGGTCGTGACAGCTGCATGCCCTTCTGCCGCCGGAGTATTTTTTTCCTAGCGCTGCTGGGATTCGAACCTGCACTTTAAAGGGTGGATGGATGTCTCAAGGCGTTGCTTTTTAAGACCGGTGCTTTACCCACATCTCTGTCAGTCATCTGTTCTAATTTGGAAATGTAAGCCTTATGAAGTTCGCTTTTGGACTCGATCCAGCTGGAACACTTTTAAGCTGCCGGTACCTCTTGGGTTCTGGTCCTTTTCTTACCACAAATCGCGACCTGATGAACTTTCAACCCCTTGCTCAAACCTCTAGTACCTTGGCTCGGAAACCAGATTCCCTCAAGCTGCTAGCCAGACTGACATACTTCCCAGTCCTGTTGATGTGAACTTGCTCCATTCTGCTTTGATATGGCACAGTTAGTTCATTCACAATCGTCTGTTTTGTCGAACCTGGGTGGAATACAAAATATCCAACCTCAGCCACATTTCCTGATGATCTCTGGATGGCTTTCCCATTCTGGAACGTCTGCTATGCACTGCCGGTCCTCCACTCCACCCAGTAATCTCACGGCAGTTCCAGACCGTCTATGCTGGGACTCGTGGTGGCGTAATGTTTCCTCTTACAGAGCTCTCAGTCGTGTTTCCATGTACCTTCTCTGCGTTAGCGCTGCTTTGCATGAACATAGGACATGTTGCAGAATGTTCTTTGCCCTGACAGAGTACATACGTACGATCATCTGGTTTCCCTCATTTCACACCAGGTTTGAATTTGAGGCTAGCAGGTCACGTCTAGACCTGAGGATGAAAATTATCCACAGAGGTGCCATGCGCCACATTTCATTTCAGCTGAGGCTTCTTTTGGAGTGTGCTTTATCAGTTTTTGTTCATTGACCCTGTTGACCTACGTGAACTGCCGGCCTTCTGGTTCCTCTTGGCATCCTCTTCTTTCTTCAACTCCTGCATTACCATGCCTCCTTATGCTTTCCCTTTTGCCTTGGACCATCTTCATTTCTATTCTATCTATTCCTATCTGTTGGCATGTGTCTTTGACCACCTGTTCATTTCTACCTCTCTCTGTTGGCATGTATCTTTGATCACCTGTTCATTTCTACCCCTCTCTGTTGGCATGTGTCTTTGACCACCTCTTCATTTCTACCCTTCTCTGTTGGCATGTGTCTTTGACCACCTGTTCATTTCTACCTCTCTCTGTTGGCATGTGTCTTTGACCACCTTTTCATTTCTACCTCTCTCTGTTGGCACGTGTCTTTGACCACCTGTTCATTTTCTACCCCTCTCTGTTGGCACGTGTCTTTGACCACCTGTCATTTCATTTACCCCTCTCTGTTGGCATGTGTCTTTGACCACCTGTTCATTTCTACCCTTCTCTGTTGGCATGTGTCTTTGACCACCTGTTCATTTCTACCCCTCTCTGTTGGCATGTGTCTTTGACCACCTGTTCATTTCTACCCTTCTCTGTTGGCATGTGTCTTTGACCACCTGTTCATTTCTACCCTTCTCTGTTGGCATGTGTCTTTGACCACCTGTTCATTTCTACCTCTCTCTGTTGGCATGTGTCTTTGACCACCTTTTCATTTCTACCTCTCTCTGTTGGCATGTGTCTTTGACCACCTGTTCATTTCTACCCTTCTCTGTTGGCATGTGTCTTTTGACCACCTGTTCATTTCTACCTCTCTCTGTTGGCATGTGTCTTTGACCACCTTTTCATTTCTACCTCTCTCTGTGGCATGTGTCTTTTGACACCTGTTCATTTCTACCTTCTCTGTTGGCACGTGTCTTTGACCACCTGTTCATTTCTACCCCTCTCTGTTGGTTTTGCATGTGCTGTCGTTTCAATGAACTTCAAAATTTTGTCTTTGTCCACTGCCTACTTAGCTTTTTATTTTCTGCCAGTCTTTGGATGAACTGATTTCGCAGCCTTGTCGCTCGACTCCTCAAGCAAAGTTAGTAACCTTGCTTTGTCCGCTTTGTTTTCCTCCAGGAAACATGTCAGGGGTAGCTTCAGCTTCGGTTGATGTCAGTAGGGCGCAACGCTGATTCGACCAGGTGGGACACCAGGCCGCTCATCTCCTTGTGCGTGTATTGAGTTTGGCCTCACTGATGCCACTGTGCTGCTGTTGATATCCTTTCTGTATCAGCAGAGGCCGGAGGATCTTCTGGATCCGCACGACCTGCAGACAGCAGACCTTGTATTTGGCAGGAATATCACGCTGATCAGTTCTCTGCAGGTTTTCTTCTGACACTTCCGTGTTTCCATCTTACCTTCTTTGTGTCATTCAAGGAGTCATCACACCACCCTCCAAGGCCCTTGACTGGTTCTTTTGTCTTCGTTGAAAAGGCTTGGTTGGCTACAGAGAACGTCACTGGTTCAGTTACTTTTCGTTGTAGCACGGAAAAGCTTCGTTACTTCTGTGGTTTGAAAAAATCATCCTAAATCTAGCAATTAACTTTTCTAACTTCTTCAGTATTTCGTGTCTTTCGTCTTCCATGGTGAAGAGGACTATTTTGTCATCCATGACAGATTTTAGACAGGTTATTTGGTGGCCATTCCTGAGGCCTTGTGAACCTGTACTGCTTATGGCTTCTTCCCAGATGACCTCAATTGCCAGCGCAAACAATACTGGAGATATTGCAGAGCCCATTGCCGTGCCAGGTTTCATCGTGATCCAGTCTGTTGTGTGTTGCTTTTGTGGACAGCCTCACTGAAAACCTGCTGAAGTATTTATTCGGCATTTATGGAATATTCTCTGGGACTTAATACGTCTTGATGGACACTTGATGAACTGATCCATGCACGTTTGCTAAATGGAGCCGCACCACGTCGGAGTCACTTTTCTTTGCTTTGCTCTCGGGATTGCTCCCCAGATCCCAGTAGCATGTTCTGCACAGCCAGACCACTCACGGGAAGCCGCCTCTGTGGACAGTAAAATCCAAGCGCTGATTTCCTGTGAGGTCTTCATTCAGCCTGGCCGCCACAACAGCTCTCTGGGACCTCCCGTCCTCATACCCTACCTGCTCAATACCTACATATACATCCAGCCATACAGTTAACTAGCAGACACAACATGGATTGAAATCGGGAGATGGAACTCATGTTATTTGTTTTTTTTTTCTTTTTTTTTCTCTCCGCCTCACATCAAAATCGATCTTCGCGAATCAAACCGTTAC
>JADBJO010027421.1:5000-10000 GCA_016801955.1 Conus betulinus
CACAGCTAGTAAACCTACAAACACGAGAGCGACCAATACCCTTGGCACTTCATGTCTGCCCAGTTCATCTTTGCAGAAAACATATGATGCATTGCTCCCACGTGCCAACTTTGAAAAAGGGCGAATGGAGAAAATGACAGAAGTTTCACTTTTTTGTCATGGACAAATCAAACTAGCGACAATGAGAGACTTGACAAGAGAATGATAAACAGCAAGAGAAAGAGGATCTCATCTGAAGAAAAGGTACGTTGACGACTTCCTATGTTTCATTCACTTATTAACCAAGCAGTGTATTTCCATGGTAGCTCAACATACATGCTTTTACTTCTTCTTTCACACGTGCCGGCGCGAGTGCGTGAGAACCGTGCTTTAAAGTAACTACAGTAAAGACAGGGTCGTAAACTTTTCACCAAAGCAGTCACAGCATGTTTCCACACAATCTTCCCATCACTATCCCAACGAGAAATGACGCGTCTGCCACGAAACAGAAGCGGCGCCAGTTTAAAGGATTCGGTAACAGAATGCAGATGACAGACTGAGGGTTTCTGCTGCCCTCTCCCCTCTTTCTGGTCTCCCCCCCCCCTCCCCCCCCCCCCCCCCCCCCCCGACCATCGCCCCCCCCCCCCCCCCCCCCCCCCCCCCCCCCCCCCCCCCCCCCCCCCCCCAAAACCCCCCCCCCCCCTCCCCCCCCCCCCCCCTCCTCCCCACACTCCTCCGTCCTGTCGTACTCACCTGCCCTCACTTCACCGACCTCTTACCATAAATATCACACGTATACCTGTGTATGACATTTGGAGAAAGGACATGGCAACCATGCAATATCACAATAGGATTCATCTCCTAGTTTCGTTACATAGAAATGAGTGAAAGTAAACAGGCTAATGTCTCTTTCTACTAATTAAACAATGCTACTTTTTTTTTTATTTTATATCTATTTTTTCGTGTGTGCATGAATATCGGTAACTCTGCAGGTGACTGCGGATTTTTGCCCCCTCTCTTCTTCTCTTTCTTCCCCCACTCTCCCCTCTGATTTCTCGTGCTCATCCATTTTTTTTTTCTCATACCACCTCCTCCTCACCTTCGACATTATATGTACATCTGTGTCTGGTATTTTGGGAAAAAGAATAGAGAACCATTCAGAGGCCTGGCGGGAATTATCTCCCCTACGTTAGGAATGGCTGGATGTCAAAATGTCGACGGTCCTTACTTTTTTTCTTTTTTTTTTTTTTTTTTTTTTGTGCATGGAGACAAAAATGAAAAACAATATTTGATTTGTTGCTCTTTAAGATAACATTTTTCTTGCTCAAGTTTAAGACGAACTGTGTGTGTGTGTGTGTGTGTGTGTGTGTGTGTGTGTGTGTGTGTGTGTGTGTGTTTTCAACGGGGCAAAAAAATAAACAAGAAAGTCGATTATCAAAGCTTCATCTTTATTTTTCATCTCTTGCACTTTTACTTGTGAAAACTCGTTTGTATGTCAGGCTTTGTAATTTGTCAATTCTGTAAACATCTTTATAATCGGTCGAAAGAGTCACCGGCATTTGGTCTAATCGAAACCCCCTACAGTTGTTTCAAAAAATATCTCCCCTACAGAACAAACTATCTTTGAGGATGATGCTCAGAAGCTGTACAACAGAAAAACAACACAGAACAGAAATCATCAACGTTTCGGTCATAGACCGTCTTCAGGACTAATGACATCAAATTAAAGACAAATAAATACGTATAGACAATGACGTATATAAACATAAAATACACAGTAGGCCTATAACAGATACACCCAAATACCATCCCCACCATCCAGGTATGCATACGCATAGACACATGCACATGTGGACAATCCACATGCACCTATTTTTATAGGAGTTTCCACCCCGTCCCCATCCCCACATTTACCTTACTGTCACTCCCGGGTTTTTGATCCCCCCCCCCCCCCCCCCATCCCCCCCTCCCCCCCCCCCCCCCCCCTCATACACACCCTCAAGCGCCCATGTCCAAGCATAAAAACACCTCGTCTACCATCTACCACTCTCTCCTTCTTTTTTTCTCTCTATATCTGTTTGCCCTTTCTATGCCTCTATCTACATTCTTTTTTCCTTCCCCCCATTACACACACACACACACACACACACACACGCACGTAGCCCTTTAGACACGTATTTGTACGTCTATATGTTTTATAGGTCATTGTGTATACGTATATTGTCTTTAATTTGACGTCATCAGTCTTGAAGACGTTCTATGACTTCTGTTCTGTTTCTGTTCTTTTCTTTTCTGTTGTAGATCTTCTGAGCGTCCTCCTAGCATAGTTTGTAATGTTGAAACAGAAGATAAGCAGTCATAAATCATTAGTATTGATCTTCCCTAAACGTTTTAATCAGACATGATTAACTCCTACAGGTGTTACTAAGGAAGGATCTCTCCCTACACTCGAGTTAGTCATGCCATTTCCAGTCTGTAAAACTGTTACAGGGAGAAAAAAAAAAACGGGTGAAAAAATGTTAGCCATGTTGAGAGAAATCCGTTGAGGTGTTGATACTGGCAAACGCGTGTCATGTCAAACCAGTACAAAGGAGAAACTTGCATTCTCTCTGTAATATACGGACACCCGCATGCGCGCGCGCGTGCGCGCGCGCGCGCGCGCACACACACACACACACACACACACACACACACACACACACACACCGCAGAGAGAGAGAGAGGAGAGAGAGAGAGAGAGAGAGAGAGAGAGAATGCTTTATAATCCGATAAAACACCATGTGGAACCCTCCGGAGGGGAGCGCTTACTCACGCTGTCTCGGTTCATCATGCTGTCATTATCACCAGTAAAGGGCTCAGTAGGTGGTGTCCTGCGTACGTTAGATTACAACAGGCACCGAAGTGACTCGTCAGCAGTGCGGTGTCTCCTCTGGTGGGTTACCTCATGAAGGCTTGACTTTGACTGCTCTCTGTGGATTGTCGGGTGTCGGGACTGCAGCCGGACCAGCCAAGACATTACTGTGGGATGAAGAGCTGGAATGAGCGGCAGAGGGGGGGCGAGGGGCAGTGCTTCTGCCGAGGCAGGGAAGGGGACAGAGACAAAGAAAGAAAGAAACGGAAATCCTCTTTCACTTTCCTCCCACCTATCTGCATTCTCTAGAATTGCTGTTTCGACTCTCTGATCGCCCCCCCCCCCCCCCCCCCCCCCCTCCCCCCTCTTCCCACGTTTTCCGTCACGATGACATGACAGCACAAACTACACAAAGGAATCGGTGGCGTCCCTGACGAGTTCCTATTCAGCTGTGTTCCAATCAGGAATGGAAAAAAAAAACAATATTGCTGGGTTACTCAAGCAAGACAGGTAATCTTGCTGTGTCCGTTACACCGGAAGTTAAAACAAAACCTTTATATCCCTCTTCAGCTGAAATGTTGAGCCAACTCAGAAATTATCCAAGCTGGATGTAAAGTCAGTTATTTTGGAAACGAGCGATTAAAAAAAAAAAAAAAAAAAAAAAAAAAAACCTTCGTGTTCTCGCCGTGTCGTGCCCCTCAAAAAACAAACTTCAGTACACCTACCTTTACCTGCTCAGTCAATGGGCCATTGATACAACAAGCAGGCTCTAATGGCAGGCCGTGGGCGTCGGTAAGAAACAAAGCTTCAGAAACACACGCTTACAGCAACAACCATGATGGCAAACCAAAGCTCAGTACAAAGGCGCCAGTTCAAAGGTATCGACAAACAGCTTGCAGGTGAGAAGGTGGAGTCACTGCCCTTTTCTGAAGATCACATGTCCACGTGTCTGGTATTTCAGTGAAGCATAAGGAGCCGTACATCATTAAACAAAGGGGTGATCGCCCCTTAAACTCTTTTCTTGGGAAAGTAAGTTCGTTGCACCATTTCCAAGTCTGTGAGTATGTCAGAAGCAAAGGGCAGAGGGAAACCATGTTAAGCGTTGGACGAGGAAGACATTTCGGGTCCTTATAAACATGTGCATAAGATAGAACTGCATTTCCTCTGTGCCAAACAGATACATGCTTGGAAGGTCGCGCGCGTGCACACACACACACACACACACACACACACACACACACACACACACACACACACACACACTGAGGTGGGGAGGTGGGGGGGGGGGGGTGTTGTTAATCACAAAGTAACACCGCATGGAAAAAAAAAACGAAATGAACTAGAATAATACCGGACCGCATATCCTACCTTGAAACGTTATCCACCACCACCCACCCCCCCCCCCCTTCCCAATACACACACACACACACACCCCTTTCATGACTCTTCACGGTACTATGCTAATATCTGGGCCATCACAAATAGCAACACAAGACAACACAAACCACATGTGTGTAAATGACAGATTACATAGGCCTCACAACACAAGACAAACCACATGTGTGTAAATGACAGATTACATAGGCCTCACAACACAAGACAAACCACATGTGTGTAAATGACAGATTACATAGGTCTCCTCCATGTGTCACTTATTTTAGATATTTTATGCGCAACAGTTCGGAAAGAAAAGAAGAAGAAGAAAAAAAAAAAAAAACAGTTCTTCGTTGCTTCACACAAAGACAGTTATCTTGTCCCCACTCACTAGGCTAGAGAATTGGTACACAATTCTCAGTTCCAAACATGAGAAACAAGAAGCTACCTGGAATTTAAGCAAATGATTAGAAATAACTAATTTAATAGGAAGAAAAAAAAATTAGATTGATTTTTAAATCGTTTAAGTCTTAAATGTTGGCCAAGTAAAAATGATCCGGGAAGAGTTGGACTCAATTACTTTAAAAAAAATTATATTTCTGTGAAATAAAGGAAGGAATAAAGTATCTCTGTCGCGACATTAGATGGCTTATGGACCCATCAAGCGAACTTCATTGAAAGATAATGGGATGTTGACGCCTTCAGAAAAGATGCTGAAAGCGACAGCCATAGTCACAGAGTAAAGGAACAGCACGGGATTCAAAGGAATCGGCAGATAACACTACAGCAGGGAACC
>JADBJO010027421.1:15000-20000 GCA_016801955.1 Conus betulinus
AACTAGCACAGTTGACTTTTGACTACTTTCCGCAGCACGTGACACATGTGCATGTGAGAGTGTGGCGTTGGGAGAATACCCCAGCATGCAAAGTTCGCCCCAGCATGCAAAGTTCAAAGTTCCCAGCGTGCAAAGTTCGCGCGCGCATTTGATTTCACTGTCTACAGAACGACGGACAAGACAAACTGCGACGCTAGCTGGAAGGGCTGGCTAAGTCGGTAAGTGAGTGTGAGTGTGACAGAGCGAGAGAGAGAGAGAGAGAGAAGTCTGTCTGTCTGTCTTTGGTCGGTTTGGCAGCCTGTGACTGAGAAACACGTCATGAAAAATGAAGGTCCTGAAAGAGGCACTAATTTCGTTGTCATGCCCAGTTCCACGTTCAAATTGAAGGGAAAGCTATAAGAGCACACTGAAGTTTTAAATGTGTGTGAAGTGTCAGTTTGATCTCAAAGTCCTCATTTTTTTTTTTTTTTGTCGTTGAAATCAAACAATAAGGGCCTACATAGATAAATGATTTTTTGTGGGAAGAATACCTTTGAAACCCCACTCCCGTACCAAACCTTTCTTCCTGTCAAATATCAAGGACAGTTCGCCTTCCCACCCTCCCCTTTGCTTTTGAACATACTACCAAGGTTTGATAGGAGTGTGTGTGTGTGTAAGTAGACGAGCGGAGGTAGTTAAACTGCGAAGTGACTAGAATAATGTCTGCTGGATATGTTTACGATTTTTTTTTTAGTTGAACGCTAGCGATGGGATGGTTGTGTGTGTGTGTGTGTGTGTGTGTGTGGATTTTCTTTTCAATTGAGTGAGGGGAGGGGGGCTGGAAGAAGAATGGAGGGGTAGGGGTAGAAGACAGCTTTCCTAAATCAGCAGGATGTGTATGGATGGAGGGAGGGCGGGGACCATAGGAAAAATATTGATTCTTTTAAAAACGGCCTGTCGGTTCGTTTAGGGTAGCCTGACGAAATGACCTTGTTTGCTGATTGAGGAAAGCTAAGTCTGACCAGATTTATTCTGTCCCTGCCTCTCCCCTTCTCCGCTGTCTTATGGCTTGCAACTAGCAGCCTTTATTCATTTTTTTTTAACCGAGATGGAATTAATTTAATTCTTACAGTGTTATGGGTCTAAATTGTCAGGAAAACTCCCCCCCCCACCCCCCCCCCCCCCCCCCCCCCCCCCCCCCCCCCCCCTGTCCCCTGTCTGTCTGTGTCCTTCCTTCCTCCCTCCTCCCTGAGAGTGGCTTCCAGAAAGAAGGATTTCATCATCCATCCATCCCCACCCACGACTGTCTCTGTCTGTCTGTCTGTCTGTCTGTCTGTCTCTCTCTCTCTGTCTGTCTGTCTCTCTCTCTCTCTCTCCCCCTCACTCCCCCCTCTCTCTCTCTCTCTCCCTCCCACCCCCCGCCCATCTTCTCTCCCCCTCCCTCTCCCTCCCTTCCTTCACCCCTCCCTCTCTGTCTTTCCTTCTCTGCCTTCCTCTTCCTCCCTCCCTCTCTCCCTCTCTCTCTCCCTCCCTCCCCCTCCCTCCCATCCTCCCCCTCCCCCTCTCTATCTCTTTTTCTCTGCCCTTCCACACCTCATATCTCCTAATTTTAAATCAATCATCGGTAAAGCTCATGTAGGCAGGATTTACATGCACACCCTTCCATACTGATCTCCTTCAGTTTCTTTTTGCTTTTCGTTTCGCAGCCATTCTCTCTCTCTCTCTCTCTCTCTCTCTCTCTCTCTCTCTCTCTCTCTCTCTCTCTGACTTCACTGCTTGGTGTCTGTAAATTTCTGTGTCCAATGCGTTTTGTACATTTGTTCTTATGTTTTCATTTTTCATTCCCCCTGTCTCTGTGTCTGTCTGACCGTTCCGCCCATCTGTTCATTCGTTCGTCTGTCTCTGTCTGCTGTCTGTCTGTCTCTCCTTCCCCTCGTGTCGAGAGGGCGTGTTGTGTTAGCTCGTGTTAACCGACGGCGAGTTGTTATCGCGCGTCCTTCGGGACTTTGTGTTCATCTTCTCTGTAGCATCTGTTTGGATCTTTCTTTTGGACTGTGTTCTTTTTATTCTGCAGTTGTGTTTGTGTTTTTAGTCTCTTTTCGCCCGACTTGCTGCATACAACTAGCTTTATACAAGAGGTGATAGAAAGTTGGAAAAAAAAAAAAGAAAAGGTAATGGCAGTGAGAGTGACGTCGGTGTTTGTGAAGGCTAAAGACATGCCGGTAATAGAGAGTAAGGAGCCCCTTGCTGTATTAGAGGTGTGTCTAGCAGCTGAGAGGGTTGCTGGCCAAGGATCAGTAGTGGGAGCCCAGCAGATCGGGGGTTTATGGCGCATATACCTGGCCACCAAAGAGGCAAGATCCCAGCTGCTGATCCAAGGAATGCGGGATAAGAGGTGTTGTGGTACAGCTTTTCGAACACAAATCCGTTGATCCTGAGGGATGATACTGGGGGAAGAAAAACCCTCAACGAAAGTTTTCATCGATCAAATACCACTTTCGGTGGTAGACAGTGAAATCAAACATGCGTTACTGAAAGCAGGTTGTGAGCTCCGCTCCAACATGCAAAGCGAAAGAGCAAGAGACAAAGATGGTAAATTGACCTGTTTTCTAACAGGAGGAAGATTCCTATTCATAACAGTACCAAAAGTTCCGCTTGACACCACCATAAAAGTCAGTGTTTTCATTGCCAAAATGTACCATAAGGAACAAAAAAATGCAACGCAAAAATGCTCTGTTCAAAGTGCCTAGAACAAAATCGCCATGTTTCAGTGTGCACAAATGATGTGGTGTGTCGGGCATGCCGAAAGTCTGGGCACAAAAAAAGGAGAACCACAACGCCAGATGACCAGCACAGAAAATGAGCGGAGTGGGTTTGAGAGTGAGGGTGAAGGTGAAATTGAAGAGAGGGAGGAAGAGACAGGAGAAAATGATGAAATGAGGGAGGAGCGAAAGGAACAGGTCGACAATGTGCACAAGGGGGAGGGGAATGAGAAGGAGAAGAAGGACCACAGAGGACGATCTCCTATGCGACAGGCGGAGCTGGGAGTCGGAGTGGGACAGACGAGAGTCCTCTTCGTCACCGCTCGGAGACACCCAGCAAGCGGCCCAGAGCCCCATCTTCAGAAGACAATCCTGAGGGGGAGGGAGGCAACCGGGTCAAGAAGGCGGGTAAGACTGACTGTCGCCGAAGCCCAGGGAACTCAGGGAGGGGTAAACGAAAGTAATACCCGAATTGACAAGGACTGACTTGTCCGACTTCGAACCTGGCCATGAATAACGATTTCCTTTTGGTTAATGGACAAATGATTCCTTTGTGTGATATATGTTATAACGTAAAAACGCTGTGTATATGGATAAAATTAAAGTAACATCATTAAATTGTAGGGTTTTTAAAAAAAAAGTAAAAAGAATATCAATATTTCGATATTTAAAAAACAAAAAGATAGACATTACGTGCTTACAAGAATCACACATCACTGACAAGGATTTATCACTATGGGAAAAGGAATGGGGAGGACAAATATATCATTACCAGGGAACAAACAGGAGCAAGGGGAACAGCGATCTTGATAAGTAAATACTTTAATGGGGAGATAAAGTTAAAAACAGCACAAGATAGAATCCTTATCATCTTCGTGAGACATGACAAATTTAGTTGCAAATTACATCCAGATAGCATGATAGAGTATTGTGAAACATGTGAACACATAACTATACCTAACTCTGACCATAAGGCAGTATCTATCGAACTGAATGAAAGAGAATTTGTGCGAGGACCCGGATACTGGAAAATGAACAATAGTTATTTAACAAACAAGGTATTTGTGCAAAAGATGAACATGCTGCTCGATACTTTCTTAAATAATGACAAATTTAGTTTTAACTTAGCAAATGTTTATGTTCCTAATAACCCTGTAGAAAAAATAGCTTTCTTTGATGAACTATACTACAGATGTAACGATTTCTCTGATGATAATTTGATTTTGCTTGGAGACTTTAACTGTGTCTCCACATTGGAAACGATGTAATATCTGGAATCCTCACTGGGAAAACGAATTTCAAGAATTTAACAAACTAGTAAGGAAGCTAGAAATTAACTGATATGTGGAGAATGCTCCATATCAACGAGAAGGATTATACTTTAAGTAGAAATAATCTATTTATAGCGCGTCGCCTCGATTATTGTTTTTGTCGGAGAGCATGATAGAGTATTGTGTGAAAAACATGTGAACACATAACTATACCTAACTCTGACCATAAGGCAGTATCTATCGAACTGAATGAAAGAGAGAATTTGTGCGAGGATCCGGATACTGGAAAATGAACAATAGTTAATTAACAAACAAGGTATTTGTGCAAAAGATGAACATGCTGCTCGATACTTTCTTAAATAATGAAGTTTCACAATGAAGAATATGAGATGACCGTGCACTGACTAACTGTTTAATTATGATTTGCAAATACTTGGTCTGTCCTAAAACAGTTTGTTAAAAAGACCTGCATCCACAAACAAGCAGAAAGAACAAATCTAAATGTTTTGGGTCAAAATTGTCTCTATTTCAGATCACAGATTCCCTTTTGAGCATCCAAGTGTCTTGATGGGTTTCAGTACCAGTTGTCCATTAAGTGAATGAAATGGGATTCTGTGGACTAGTCTTTCTGTTTGAGATAAAAAAAAAAAAAACCAAAAACAAAAAAACTGCTAACTTTACACTAGATCCGGTCGGGGTAGGGGGTGGGCGGAGATAACGCCTCTGACTGGACTTGAACCTACGACCTCCCAGCCTGCGACTTCCGACACTGACCACCGCACTGCGCCAATAAAAGGTCTAAAGTTCTCATAGACTTTCGACCATCGGGGCAGTGAACTGTCAGAGATTCACCGTGTCTATAGCATGGCATGCTGGAAGGCGGAGCCTATCTCCTGCTCTTTCACCGTCTCTAACCCTCTACAAAGTGAACCGGGTACCCGTTTACTGCTGCCTACAGAGAGGGTTTTCGAGCCGAAAAAAAAATTCC
>JADBJO010027422.1:0-5000 GCA_016801955.1 Conus betulinus
AACGATCGGGTAGCTTACTCTAACAAGTGTTCGCCAGCCTGCCACCGGACTCATGCGTAGGGAGACAGTCCCTGTTGCGTCACCGGCGGTTTTCTACCTGCCTTTGGGAAAGAGCACGTCCCCTGGGACGGGTACACTCTAATCAATGTACATTTACACAGAAATTCATACCAGCAAAATCAACATAACTCTGATGAATGACAAAGTGCTTACCATATCAGCCAGAAGCAGAAGAAAAGATCGAGAACCAGCCGTACAAAGTGTCTCTGTGTTGCCCTCTGACCCCCTACACAGGCAGCTCAAAACTCGTGCATCGATCTCAAACTGAAATAGGAAAAAACACATACGGTCAGTAAACCACTAAGGAACTAGCAGACGGACAGACAAACACGTAAACAGACATGCATGCCTGTCAGACAGACCATAAGACACACCAGCATGCACACTGACAGACAAGTGGACAGGGTAACCATCTGACATCACATGAGAACGCGTAGCGCATCGAAGTAAGTCGTCCACGACGTATTATTATGAATTGTTTCTGTCCATGCAATATCTTACATCTGCTAAAGTATGCACCATGGCATGGAGTCATTTGTGGGAGGGGATTGTGAATAGGGAGTGGAAAGAATACGGGGAAGATGGAATGGGAAGAAGCGGAGGGGTCGGGGGTGAGGAGGGGGGAGGGTGGGCTAGTTGGATGTACCTTGCAGTGGATACCCGGGAGTAGGAGTCAGGATCGATATCTATCAAGAATGTTCATTTAGGCCAAAATCCATGCAGGAAACTGTTTCATTGGGTGCCTATCTCAAGTAAGTAAGGGTAGGTATTAAACTTGCAATCGTAGTTTTGCATGGTTTTGCGAAAAAAACAAAATGGGCATAACTCTACTGGAAAAATTGATAATATGATCAATGACAAACCGCTTAGCATATAAGAAAGAACAGAAGAAAAAGGCGTAGAAAAACCAGTCATTGACCTCTAACCCTCTACACAGGCAGTTCAAAACTCATGCATTGATTTCAAACTGAAATATGGAAAATACACAAGGTCAGCAAACCGCTAAGAGACGGGCAGACAGACAAACACAGGTAAACAGACACGCAAGCATTTCAGACGCACCATACAGCGGCTGTCAAACGGGGAAGCACGTAAACTACAATGTCGCACGTGCGGCATTTTTCGTCCGCACTATTGTATTGTGATTAACCGCCTTTTTTTTTTCTGCTGCACGTGTCGAACGTGCGTCATTTAAGGGCGACGATTTCATTGAAACGAAAGGAAAACTAGTCCACTTATAAAGTGCAAATATCAAGAAAAGTTGCACTTCCTTATTTGGCAAACAAGTAAACTTTGACTTCTGGCATGAATTTCTCTCTGAAAATCTCTATAGAAAAGAAGGCAATTGATGCATGTTTAATATAATCCGCGATAGAGAATAAAAGTTTGAGTCTTGCTTACCTGATGAGCTGCTTTGCCGCATCACAATAGGGCGCCCTTGTCTGTTCTGTAGCTCAGATGGCACTCTCTGAATAGTTTCCCTTCCACATTCAAACTACAAATAGGAAGTGCCAGGGGCCAGATGCAAAAGTCGAGGATAGGAATTTTAGCCCTGCGATAAGTTCACTTCGGGGGTAAATTTTCTCATGCACGAGTCCAAGTTTACCCTATCCCTAGGACAAAGTCGAGCGCTAAACAATCGGTCCGATTTTTCTGAGGATAAATGCCTTAACCCGGGGATAGGATGTAAACAGTATGGCGGACACGGTGATACGTAGGCGTACCAACGACGACTCTTGGCCAGAAACAGGCTTTTTTTTTCGGGACAAGAGAAAATCCGTTTGATGTGTATGATGATGTAACACGTGTCAAAAACTTTCGGTTTTATCAAGAAGAAAATTGTAGCATTACTGACAGCATAAACGATGACATCAAAAACTTTCGAAGCGAAAGGGTACGCTGCACCAATCCTTCACGTGACGATATTTTACGCCTGTGGAACTTTTCAAGACACGCACACACACACACACACACACATACTCTCTGGCTCGTGCTCACACACACAAGCGCCCACGCATATGCACGAGCGCGCACACACACAAGCATGCGCAAAAAAAGGAAGCCAAACGAACTAGGCCTATGCCATTCACGCAATACGAGGCGACGCCGCGAACTGACAAGGCTATGCGAAAGTGATCTCGGCAACTTGGCGTTTGGCAAGGATTTTTTCACCGGAAAAGGCTCTTGCACATGCGCATAACGAAAGAGAGAGAGAGAGAGAGAGAGAGAGAGAGAGGAGAGTGAGAGAGACAGAGAGAGAGAGAGGCAGGCAGACAGACAGACATACAGTGTGTGTGTGTGTGTGTGTGTGTGTGTGTGTGGTGTGTGTGTGTGTGTGTGCGTGCTTGCGTGTGTATGTGTGTGTGTGTGTGTGTGTGTGTGTGTGTGAGAGAGAGAGAGAGAGAGAGAGAGAGAGAGAGAGAGAGAGAGAGAGAGAGAGAGAATGCGCGTGGCGCCCAATGTACTATAGGTTCCCATGGTCTCCTGAAAGCTATTTGCTATTTTTGCAAAATAATTAAAAGATTTTTCATTTCATTCATTTCATTTCGTTTCATTTTTCATTTCATTTTCATCATTTCTCTCTCTCTCTCTCTCTCTCTCTCTCTCTCTCTCTCTCTCTCTCTCTCTCTCTCATCTCTCTCTCTCTCTCCATTCACACACACACACACACACCACACACACACACACACACACACACACCTATATATGTGCGACAAAGCAGCGTGAGGCTGAAACCGCCGATTTGTCGCACGTACGACAAATCGACTTGTGCGACAAATCGGCGGTTCAGCACACCCCTTTGTTTTTTTTCCGCTGATTTGTCGCACGTGCGACAAATCGGCGTGTGCGACAAATCGGCGGCTCTCACAAGTCATAGAATTCACTGCATAAATGTCAGCGCCATCAGTTTGTATCCAGGTCCTTTTTGTAACGTGCTTTTTCACCCCTGACTTACTTTTCTTTCGTTTACCCTTTGAAGTAATGAATTTCTTTAGTTGTGATTTTCATCCTGAGAAAAAGTCATGGCACTTGTTACCCCCACCCCCCCCCACCCCCCATTCGTCTTTCTTTTTTCGTTCTTTTGCAGTGTCGTGTGAAGGTTTTCAGTCTAAAAGGATTTCATGCCAACCAGCAAGATTTTATTTTCCAGTTCCTGGACTTCATGGGGCTTAAAAGCTCTTCGGCGCGCGTCATACGAAGGACTCGAGTACGATGTGTTTACAACCAGGAAAGGTAAAAGGCAAATCAATATAACTAGCATTGTCCCTAATCTCTGGAACTTTCATCAGAAAGCAGATTTATCTTTGAATTATCTTCAACAAATTATTACCAGTGAGATAGTAAAAGAGCAGTATTTGAAGTTCTTTGGTTATCTATTTTCCATTCATTTATTTGTTTAGCTTCATTGAAGTCTCTTAAATTATAACCTCCAGCCACAAGTGAATTGACTGCCAGTGTGGACACTCTGCCATGCAGATCATGAAACTGGACATGATTGTGCTTGTCAACATTCAAAACACCACTTGTTATTGCTGATTTATGTCCTTCAGTTCTGCTTAGGATTTCATGGCTTCATATGGACATTCATCCATTTGCCTGTTGGTGTTTTTTTTCATGCAGCATCCATTGGAGCTGCGTCTCTTTGTTGAATTGATTGCGTCTGGTAATGAAGTGATTTAGAAACAAATGGGCCCGCAGACAGGCGGAGCTGCTTTGCAAAGAAGTAGAGTGATCCAGACAGTTGAGCTCACAAGCCCAATGGTTCCGCCAACTACAAGACCAGGGTGAAAGACCTTGCTCCTTAGTTCATGCCCATGTCGCTGTTTTAATGCGCTGTCCTAGCGTTGTTTGTGTCCTGCATTTACACATAACATCGAAACAGGTTTAATCAAAAACAGCATTTAAATCACACACACACACACACACACACACACACACACACACCACACACACACACACACAAGCGCGCGCGCGCGCGCGCGCGCGCGCGCGCATTGACATGCATTGCGCAGTTATACAGCACGCATGCACGCACGCACCAACACAGATAGATATGTTAACGATTTATACAGGAAATAAAAAGAAAAATGGCCAGAAGAAAAACAAAGAAAGTGAAACATGTAAAATGGAAATGTACCTCTACAACCACTTTATAGAAATATAAAGACAAACGAGAAAGGTGGAAAAAAGAGAAAGTTCAAATGGAAATCTACTTTATAGCTGAAAAAAAGAGCTGACGGCAATATGGATCCGTTCATTACATTTCAGGTATTCGCATTTTTCCTATGATGTATCGACAAATCTAAATCTTCATGTGCAACAAATTGAGAAAGTCGTGCACGAGGTAACTAGACCTGTAGTCAGGCCATAATGTACATATGTAACGTCAATATGAATGTACGTAAGCTACAGTCAATTTCCCAAAGCAGACAGTCGCTTCTTGCCTTCACCGTTGCATTCAGCCACATCGATTTCATTGACAATGTATGCAAAGACAGAAACATGAAATCGAACGAAAAAGTGAGCACATCTGTTTTGTCAATTTTCCGTACGTATATCCAAACCTAAATAGTATGAATATACCTTGGTCCATAAAGCCACGTTTGACCTATGACTGAAATGTAACAGAAGTTTATAATTAAACAAAGTCAATAAGAGATTAGGACTGTGATTAAACCTACAATTGAAGGAACTGCCATTCTTACGGAATGATATCGACCTCGCTCATTGCTCTTTGTATTCATGCTCCAGTTAAGCGGCTTTACTTCACTTTAAATGATAAAAGACTGACTTGTGTGTGTTTGTGCAAATATGGGAGTGGGGGAGAGAGAAATGGAAGGGAGACTTGAGGGGAGAACTGGGTAGAAGGGGGAGGTCGGTATGTGTATGTGTGTGTTGTGTGTGTGTGTGTGTGTGTGTGTGTGTGTGTGTGTGTGTGT
>JADBJO010027422.1:10000-21343 GCA_016801955.1 Conus betulinus
GTCAACAGGACTTTTATCTTATGGGATCTGTGTGTGTAAGTGGTACGAAGACGAAAAGAGAAGAAAAAAAAGAGATGTGATCACTATATTCCTTTATTTAATCCTTTTTGCTGCCAAATTGATCACTGATGGAGATAACCAGATAAAGTTAATCCAAAAAAGTATAAGTGGAAAATGAGAGAGAGAGAGAGAGAGAGAGAGAGAGAGAGAGAGAGAGACTAAGACAGAGAGAGAGAGAGAGGTGGGGGTGGGGTGGAGTGGGGTGGGGGGGAAGGAGTTGCTCGAAAATGTATTTATTGAAATCACACGCTTACTAATGGTATGATAGCTATTTTTCTACGTTCATGTACGGTGATGACAAAACGAAACAAAACAACAACAACACAACAACAAAACATTAACCAACCTACCAAACAAACAAAACTCAACAGCAGCCACATGTTAAATAGCGAAAAGGTCATGTAATCATAACATTGGGGTTTTCGAAAGATAGGAAAACATGTTCATAACGAGCCTATTTTCGAGAGAAAATGAAGTAAATCGGTGATTGATCAATCATACACAACTCCACGGGTACATTATTTAAATATACAGTTTTAGCTCATATTGTCCATTGTATCATGATGCTATAAAATAGCAACACAGACGTGTTTCAAAATAAATCAGGCAAACTTATAGGACCTTAACGTCTTTGCCTAGACATGTAAGGGTATACAAATCAATTTTCAAAACCGGTTTATGAATTTGTTTCACAAAGTAGTACTACTGTCCTCAACTATTGACGGACATCAGTTAAGCTGGTTACATTCTGCTCAATGTGCTTGTGTTCCTCATTAGTGTATGAGTGCCTGAGTGCATGGATGGGATCTCTCTCTCTCTCTCTCTCCCTCTCCCCATCTCTCTCTCTCTCTCATCATCTCTCGCTCTCTCTCTCTCTCTCTCTCTCTCTCTCTCTCTCTCTCTCTCTGTGACTGTGTGCGCGCGTGTGCGTGTGTGTGCACGCGTACTGTACATGTATATATCTGCAAAAGTCAGCGCAGAGATTTGGAATTGAAGAGAACAACCCAAAACACAGACACTTAAAGCAGAGCGTAAAATGTCTGTATCTTCTTTAACGTCACCAAATAAAAAGCACAAAACATACGCAAAATGATATTCCAAGAAGGCATTTGCTAGGAGAAAAGAACAAATAGAAATACACATTAGGTTAGGTCATAGGCGGTAGAAGGCGGGAAATGGTTTCCGCCTTCGTGCCTCTGACGGTTCACTGACTTACGGCCAGGCCAAATAGGCTATGGGAGCTACAGATTTTATCATGTTCAGTGCCCTTACGGCCAGCCAATAGGCTACAGCTTTTATAAAGTTTTCATGCTTGGGTCCATGACTCAAAACGCAGACTCAGTTGACTTAATGAAGATAAGATTCTCTTGGACAACCAATGGAATAAGCACCAGTGTCCAAAATGTAAAAAAAGAAATGCATGAATCATACTTCAAAAACAGAGTTCAATGGACACTACTGGTAAGCAGAAAGAAAAGATACGGCCTGGAACCCAAATAAGAGCAGAAGCAGACTCATCATTTTCAGCCACCATTTTGTGCATCTAATAATAGAAGCCACTCTTTTCTGGTCTTGCCAGACTGATGGACACATATACACATGTGGTCGAATGTAATTACGCGCATTACTCAAATACGAGTACATAATTATGATGTGCCTCTGCTTTCGTAAAATCTTCCAGTTTTAAGTAGAAAAAAGGAAAAAGATCCAAAGCAAGAAAGAACTCAAAAGACAAAAAGAGAAACAACAATTGAAAAATGTTAGACGTCCAACGGTCGACAGTAGCAGGCACAAATAGGAAATAGAGATCAATATAGAAAAGTCAGAATTGTGCTAAAGTCACTGGTGGTGTGGACTGTTTCTTTGTTAGGGGTATGTTGATGGGGGTTTAAAGAGACAAATAGTCAGACAAAGTAAATCTGTATGCAGTCAGGTATCTCTTTTTCAATAACCATCAAAATGTGTGCAGGCATTCATGTGTGTGTGTGTGTGTGTGTGTGTGTGTGTGTGTGTGTGTGTGTGTGTGTGTGTGTGTGTGTGTGTGTGTGTGAGAGAGAGAGAGAGAGAGAGAGAGAGAGAGAGAGGCAGAGATCTCTCAGAGAGGTTGTGTGTTGAGAGAGGGAGGAAGGGGAGAGGAGAGAGGGATAAGCCACATCAACTACAACTACTACCACTACTGCTACTGTTAGTCCTACAACTACTATTACGCGCGAGTTTGTGTACATGTTATGTACGTTTGTTTGAAAAGAGAGAAAGATGCAGGCAGACAGACAGACACAGACAGACACAGACAAAAACAGACAGAGGCAGACGCAGAGAGAGATTGATGGAGAGATAGATAGACAGATGATATGTATATGCTTTTCTCCACTATATTCTTTGTGAGCATATCATAATAGATAGATAGATAGATAGATAGATAGATAGATAGATAGATAGATAGATAGATAGACAGACAGACAGCCAGATAGACAGATAGATAGATAGACAGACATACATACAGATAGATAGATAGATAGATAGATAGATAGATAGATAGATAGATAGATAGATAGACTGATAGGTACACACCATCCCCTTGGAACAAACCAACTGAAGTAGCCATTTCTTCCAGTTGTCTGGATTTTGTGGACAGGGCGGTCTCCTCTGGGCAAAGAATGCTTGGACTCCACGCAAATACATTCACCGGATTGACACGCGTCGTAAAGGCGAACTAAAATACCTGTTGGTTGGTCACCACAAGAGCTGTGAGTTTAGACAGCCTAAGTGCTGCGCCAGGGAAGCATGTTACTCGCCTGTTAGCACGCCGATATCTGCTACAGTGGGTGTAGCCTACTCCGTTTGTGGTCCACACATTGAAAGCACCGTTGAGAGCAGTTCCCAGTAGCGAAATCCGCGACTTCATTCAATGATTATGTAGCAGACGTCATTGCCTAGGTTGTTCTTCCATGCACGTTTCTCCATGAGGACGAGTAACATGTTAGTAACTATGCAGTTAAAGGCAGAAACAATGCCAGACACAATGCCAGGCAACGCATCGGGGGAAGGCCACACATGACTTCTTATGATGTAGGAATTATACATCAGTGATGGTTGTCTCGGCAGCAAAATGATACTTTTTTTCATGTCCAGCCATGGTAAGCATGGTGGATTGGTAGTCCTGGCAAGCACTATTGCAGCATGGTGCTGTTTGAACTGAGTGTCCATCGTGATGTTTCAGTAGGGATGGCTGGCTGGGGAGGAGGGGAGGGGGAGGGGAGGTGGGAAATGGGTGCTTATCTTCTCCTGTCCATAGCTCCACAGGTGGGACGATGTTAGAAAAGTAGGTCTGATGTTGGACTGGCACGGAAGGATTGGTCGTATTGAAATCTCTCTCTCCTCTCTCTCTCTCTCTCTCTTCTCTCCTCTCTCTCTCTCTCTCTCTCTCCTCTCTCTCTCTGGGCCGCCTCCTCTCTCTCCTCTACTCTCTCCTCTCTGTGTGTGTGTGTTGTGTGTCGTAAGTGTTTGGTGTGTGTGTGGTGTGTGTGCGTGTGTGCGTGGTGGTGTGTGTGTGTTTGTGTGGTGTGTGTGTGTGTGTGTGTGTGTGTGTTGTTGTGTTGTTGTGCGTGTGTGTGTGTGGTGTGTTGTGTTGTGTGGTGTGTGTGTGTGTTGGTGTGTGTGTGTTGTTTGTGATTTGGTTGTTTTGATTCCGATATCGATTTCTAAACAAACGCATTACCACACTAGAGCCAGAACCGCCCCCCTCTCCCCCAAATCTTCCATTGTGTGATATCTCAAAGAGGCAATGGTGTGTGCATGCTGCAGGTCAGTGTGACTATACGAGTCTCTCCTCTCTCTCTCTCCTCTCTTCTCCTCTCTCTCTCGTCTCTTCTCTCTCTCTCTCGTTCACCTTGGTAATAATAAAAAACAAAAAGTGGTAATGGTTATGCTGCCATTTCATTTTGCATGATCAACCATCTTAGAGCAGGGACAAATGTGATTCTGGACAGCGAGTCATGCGAAATCACATGAACATTTACATTGCAAGGTGCCAACAAGATTCGATGTCAATGCATGCTATGAAAGAACATTCCTAGAAATCTTCTCTATGATTTTCTGAACAGTGACGCGTACACAGTCAGCAAAGGTAGACTATATGTGAATCAACATCACATTGTGCTCACCATCACCGAGTGATTCAAGCGCCAGAATTGTGTTCATTCTTGCAGCATTATTTATACGGAAGAACAAGAGCCAAGGCAAAGTCATGAGGGTGTGTGACAATATTGTTCTCTATGCAGAACTAGCCATGCCGAACTCTCTCTATCTTCTAATGCGTGTTTCCAGGATAGATCAAAGATGATATTTCTTAAGCAAAGGAGGTCATACATGTCTTCCAGCGCCAACAAAATATATGTCTTATTCAGCAATGATCAGGAAATGACCTTTGGGAGAAAACCAGTGGAAAAGAATCATGTGGACTAGTTCAAACATCCCGATCCTAGCCGATATATTCACGCTTAATATTCTCTCGGGGAAACCATTTAAGCTTTCAATGCTGCCCACGTGTAAGGTGCGAGCACACTTGCTGTCTAAATGATCATTAAATTCTGATCACTTTTTTTCTTCTGTCTCGTCTTCTGAGCCACGTCAGAGGCATTGCACTCAGACCTCTCATTATGACACCTGTTTACAGCCAAAACCTGGCCTGGCCCACTTCAGTCTGGCTCCAAGATGGTGCCAGAGATTTCCAAACCATGTCTGAGACTGTAGAACCATACTCTACGCTCGTCTATATTAGATATCCCAGTGTCAGCTGGGCCTGAGAGGTATGGACACCCACAGTGTTGCACTTTTAGAGACGTACCCGCAGGGTGGGTGAGACTGAGGGCTGTGGTTCAATTATTCCCAATCAAACCACCAGCAAATTTAGCTCACAGTAGGAATCGGTCAGGGTGGAAAAAAAAGAAATGGCTCAAATGGGATCAGATCCGTGGCCTCCTGGCCAGGAGTCGGCGACTGTAACCACTTTTGCTACAGTGGCTGTTTATAGCCATTTACAATTTCCTAGAAATCTTTACCTAAATCCTCGGTTTTGTCTGTTCAGTACTGTTAGTGCTTCCTCAACTAATGAAAATTTGAACAAAAGAGTACAAAAAACAGTTTTGTCAATGGTTGGTGAAGAAACTGATGCTGCCATTCTTCATGCTCCTAGACCATTACTTCCAGATCTGGGGAAAAAAAAAAACGGTGGACATATCCGGCCCATCAGTCTAGGGACCCCAGCACCACATTTCACAGAAAACAATCAACATCTCTAATCGTTATGAATCAACACATTGGTGGAGACACTGTACTGCTGTCGAGTCAGTCTGGTGCTGTTTAGTTTTGCCTGTATTTGTCCAGAGTATGCAGTGCACAATGAAGTAAGCCCCGACTGAGGACAATGATTATTCATGTGCCAATTCGTGTGGAATCCCATTCCGAAGGCGCCAGCATGTCCATTCAAAAGCAGTTCACATGCACTTGTCAACATCAGCAAATTTAAGTGAGCCTCAGCTGCAAGTTTTTCATTAACTTCCTGAATAATCTTTATCACCATCACTTAATTGTGTTTTTCTGTGTCCTTCTGTATGGAGTTTTTGGTAATCCATGACTGTGTTCTAAATGAAAAATTAAGGAGTGCAAATGTAGAACACTTACGCGCTTGGTGTGATCTTCCAACACTTGTGGATCTTTTTTGGATGCGATTGCGACCGCTTTGAATGTTATGGTACTGCAACACCCTCCACGGCATTTAGCTTCCTGAGCCCCCCACTCCACCGTTTACCTCCAGATTGTAACCATCTACAGGCCATTGCCCTCTTTATGTGAGAGTTGGCAGTTATATTGAAAATGAATGTTATTCTATAGAATACGTGGGTTTGGGGCCGCCAGTTCGTGTTGCGTCTGTTGTGTGGGTGGTGTGGACAGTGTGATTTCTGTTTGTTTTCTGTCCCCTTGCTCTCGAGATTACCTTTTCCCCACATGCAGACACCTATCCAGAGAAGTGGTCCGTGATTTTTTTTTTAACATTGAGTGTGATGCATTCGCAACTTATCTATGCACTATTATTGGTGGCGACTATTTTAAATGCGCATGACAGATTCACAAGAACTTAAATATTTCAATGCATATCTATTGATTCTTTTCCTATGAATTGTTTTATTGAGGAAATCCACCCACTGAAAGGAATAAAATAATTAACTTGTCTGGTTACTGCCATTGGAAAACTCTGAGAAAATGAACAACCACATTTCTGGGAGAAAAGCATCTTATAGAATGCATTCTACCCTTTATCATCATGCTCTGTTTAATAACTGTATTGCCTACTTTTATGAACTTGTCTTTTTTGTTGAACAATATAGGATCTACACGCATTTCGTTCACATTTGTGGGTGATGAAAAAAAGCAAACAAACATACAAACTTATAGACTTTGAATTTGTGGGTCGAAAATATTGATTTTCATATACAAGTATATTATTTCACAGCATTTCAAATTATTGAGTAAAGGACATGTTTGTTTCTCAGCATCCATCCATTTGAGTTGAAGTGAATTTTCTCATCCATGTCAAATTTCGCTCATGTTTATACTTACGTGTGTGATGTATGTCGAGTCCACCTTGCTTCACAGTTTGAATAGTTCTTCTGCTTAACTTGTAATTCTTATCATTCCAAATTTTGTACACAGTTCTAGATGGCTTGAAAAGAAGTAAGGGGTGCGGAAAATCTGGCAGTAGTATGATACCTTCATACCCGAAATGCGCTAACTGCAAAATAAGAAACGTATCGAAAGTGGTCGTAAATACCAGCCGCCGTGGCGAAGTGGTTAACGTCGCGGACTCTCGGCTGGGGAGGTCGTGGGTTCGAATTACAATAAGTTTGAATAACATGAAAGATCTGTAACGATCAATGTTTGGGTGCATTGTTACAGACCAGTCACCTATGGCATTCATAAATAATACTTCAAAGCGCAACTGGATGTTCTTGAAAGCCGCCGTGGCGAGTGGTTAACGTCGCGGACTCTCGGCTGGGAGGTCGTGGGTTCGAATCCCATCAGAGGCATGTGGGTTTTTTTTTCTGCCCCGACTGGCTCCTACCCAGAGTTGAGTTTGCTGTGGACTCAGTTGGGAAGACTGGGACTACTCAGTCGAGTTTCATCCACTTAATGGATGCGTTTCTGAGAGTGTTGCTCAAATTTTCTGACCAACACTGCAGGTGCCTGTATCTCTCTCGCCCCGGTTGACACCGGGATATATTTTGAAAGGAAGCGTAGAGTACAGCCCTGTCATGTAGTCTCAGACCGAAATGGAAATCCGTAGCATCATCATCTTAATCATCCTCATTCTCATCGATCAGCATTAAAAAAATGTGTCCAAGTTCTGTGGCCCTTCATGCCCTGCTCTCATGGTGACCTCAGTTTCGATGTCCTCTCCCACGTCTGTGGCCTTGGTTTGGTTCCGTCGGGGTCACCGGTATCGGCGAGTCTATGGGGGCTGTCGTTGGACGGACGTGGTGGCGCCCTCCGGAGGGAGAGCTCACTCATGCCGGCTCCGCGACTAAGCAATTATTGTCGTCAGTAGGGGGCTTAGTAGGTGGTGTCCTGCGTATGTTAGATCAGAACAGGCGCCACTGAACACCACCGAAGTGACTCGGCAGCAGTGCAGTGTCTCCTCCGGTGGTTGCCTCTTGACGACTTGACATTGACTCTGCCCTGTGGATTGCCGGTGCCGGGGCTGCGGCGGGGCCGACCGGGCTGCAGCTGTGGACGGGGTGTCGGAGTGCACTGCCTCTGAAGTGGTGCAGAGGTTGGGACAGCAAAAATAATAAATAAAATAAATGCAAAAAAAAGTGGTCGCAAATGAACGCATCTAGGAACAAGTATTGAGCGGACGGATCAGGCCAAAAGTGCACACTAAGAACAAATGAGGACCACTTTGCGCTCTTTTTCCTGCCTAAGGCGATTGCATGCATTTGTCACAGGTGTCTGCAGTGAGTCTGTGCCAGTACAAGTAATGTGGGGTGGGCAGTGTTCAGCATAGCATTGACGGCATAAATGTCAGCGCCATCAGTGTGTATCCAGGTCCGTGTTGTAACTTGCTTTTTTACCTGGTGTATTACGTTTCTTTCGTTTGCCCTTTGAAGTACTGGATTTCCTTAGTTGTGATTTTAATCCTGAGCAAAAGTCATGGCACTTGTTACTCCCCCTTCGGTCTTTCTTTGTTCGTTGTTTTGCAGTGTAGTGTGAAGGTTTTCAGTCTAAAAGGATTTCATGCCAACAAGCAAGATTTTATTTCCCAGTTCCTGGACTTCATGGCGCTTTTAAGCTCTTCGGCGCGCGTCATACGAAGGATTCAAGTACGATGCGTCTATAACCAGGAAAGAAAAAAGGCAAATCATCATAACTAGCATTGTCCCCTAACCTCTGGCACTTTCATCACAAAGCAGATTTATCATTGAATTACCTGCAACAAAATATTCCCAGTGAGGTAGTAAAAGAGCAGTATTTGAAGTTCTTTGGTTATCTATTTTCCATTCCTTTATTTGTTTAGCTTCACTGAAGTCTCTTGAATTGTAACCTCCAGCCACAAGTGAATTGACTGCCAGTGTGGACACTCTGCCATGCAGATCATGAAACTGGACATGATTGAGCTTGTCAACATTCAAAACACCACTTGTTATTGCTGATTTATGTCCTTCAGTTCTGCTTAGGATTTCATGGCTTCATATGGACATTCATCCATTTGCCTGTTGGTGTTTTTTTTTCATGCAGCATCCATTGGAGCTGCGTCTCTTTGTTGAATTGATTGCGTCTGGTAATGAAGTGATTTAGAAACAAAATGGGCCCGCAGACAGGGGGAGCTGCTTTGCAAAGAAGTAGAGTGATCCAGACGGTTGAGCTCACAAGCCCAATGGTTCCGCCAACTACAAGACCAGGGTGAAAGACGTTGCTCCTTAGTTCATGCCCATGTCACTGTTTTAATGCGCTGTCCTAGCGTTGTTTGTGTCATGCATTTACACATAACATCGAAACAGGGTTTAATCAAAAACAGCATTTAAATCACACACACACACACACACACACACACACACACACACACACACACACACAAGCGCGCGCGCGCGCGCGCGCGCGCACTGACATGCATGTGTGCGCATTTATACAGCACGCATGCACGCACGCACCAACACAGATAGATATGTTAACGATTTATACAGGAAATAAAGAAAAATGGCCAGAAGAAAAACAAAGAAAGTGAAACATGTAAAATGGAAATGTACCTCTACAACCACTTTATAGAAATATAAAGACAAACGAGAAAGGTGGAAAGAAGAGAAAGTTCAAATGGAAATCTACTTTATAGCTGAAAAAAAAGAGCTGATGGCAATATGGATCCGTTCATTACATTTCAGGTATTCGCATTTTTCCTATGATGTATCGACAAATCTAAATCTTCATATGCAACAAATTGAGAAAGTCGTGCACGAGGTAACTAGACCTGTAGTCAGGCCATAATGTACATATGTAACGTCAATATGAATGTACGTAAGCTACAGTCAATTTTCCAAAGCAGACAGTCGCTTCTTGCCTTCACCGTTGCATTCAGCCACATCGATTTCATGACAATGTATGCAAAGACAGAAACATGAAATCGAACGAAAAAGTGAGCACATCTTTTTTGTCAATTTTCCGTACGTATATCCAAACCTAAATAGTATGAATATACCTTGGTCCATAAAGCCACGTTTGACTTATGACTGGAATGAAACAGAAGTATTGTTTCATTGTAATTTAGTCCCTTGCGGATTCATTCCAGAACTGGCCCTCAGCACTTGTGTGTCTTAAGAGGTTATCTTTTTATATTTTCTACTTTTCACAAGAAAATGTAGCTTGTTTTGCTCTTTCATGATTTTCTTTTTGCTTCTTAGGTGCACCTTTAGTTAGTTTTTTTGAAACTCAACAAACATACTATGGTATTGCACACCAGCCTTTTTCTGGTATAGCATTCTTCTTAAAACCGAAAAGGCAGAGGAGTCAAATTACCACTTTCCGCGGTCACTGAAGAGAAACAATCAGGTTTCGAAATACCGGGATGGTTTTGGGGCGCCTACTGCCGGTGTTATATGGCCTGATGTCACTGTTTGCACGTGCGGATTGGCTGCACGTATTGTTCGTTTTTTTGGGGTTGTTTACAGTTCAGGGTGCGTTTGCTGACAACGATTTCCATTTGTGCCTGCAGTTGTTTACTATTTCTACTTTAGTATTTAGGGTTGCTAAGTATGGTTTGCATAGTATTAACCATTTTTCTGTTGAACATAGGTTGCATCTTTTTGAAATGTTGTTGTATGGTGATGCCCTTTTTATGATTTTCCAGGATATGTTATAGTTTTATTTTTTTTTGTCTTTAAGTCTCCAAATATATTTGCTCAGTTCTGTTTGGTTTTTGTATTTTTTCTTTGTTGAATGACTGTTTATGGTTTGCGTATCTGGTTTTGAAGTGATTTTCAGTGATCCCTATGTATGTTTCTTTTTTCATTTTCTGATGTCACAGTGGCTTGGTATACAATGTTGTTATAGAGGCATTTGTTGCTTAAGGGACACTGTTCTTTTTTAGCACAATTGCAGGATTTCCTTTCTTCACCCTTCTTTGCTGTGTTGCTTTTCATTTTGTTGGATGAATCAATTATATTTTTAAGGTTAGGCATGCATGAATATGATAGTTTGATGGTGTTCTTGTTGAATATTTTGGACATTTGTGTTCTTTTGGGAAGGATGCTGTCAAAATTTTGAAAAATTCTTTTCCTACGTTTGTTTTTACTCGTCCATCATATGGAGGGTTGTACCATGTGATTTTCCTTTTCCTGCTTTTTTTGTTTTTGTTCATGTTGTTATCTGGGTTGTATTGTAGTTTGTAGCTGTAACCTTTTTTTTTTGCAATGCCTCTTGGTATTCTGCTGCTGCATTGTTGAATACTCTTTCATTATGTGACAGATTAGATAATCTCTTGTTTATGCCATTGGGTATGGTTTTTTAGTATAGATGGTGGGTGGTTGCTATTGATGTTTACATAAATGGGTGTGTCATTAGGTTTCTTGTATGGTTTATATATGTGGTTGTTGAGGTCAAGTGTTATGTCTAAGTAGTTCACTACCTTTTTGTTTGCTTCGATGGTGATTTTTAAGTTATGGGTTTGGAAAATTTTGCATAGTTCTGTGTGTGTGTGTGTGTGTTGTGTGTGTGTCTCCTCTCTCTCGTCCTCTC
>JADBJO010027423.1:0-12500 GCA_016801955.1 Conus betulinus
ATCGCACCATCAACCTGCCTGTTGCCCGTGACCGTGTCTTTGAGAGGATGTTATGGTCCATGAAAGGCTTGTCAAATGGAGACCAAGAATGATTTGTTTTTATCTGTAAACGGTGCTACCTTTACAGCCAATAATAAATGCACTCAGGCAAGATACAGGGAATTCCTTTTAAAACCTCAACCCTTTTCTCCTCCTCTCTCTCTCTCGCTCTCTCTCTCTCTCTCTCTCTCTCTCTCTCTCTCTCGTCTGTCTTCCTGTCTGTCTGTCTCTCTCTCTTCCTCTGTTCTGTCTCTCTGTCTCTGTCCTCTCTCTCTCTGTCTGTCTCTCTCTCTCTCTCTCTCTCGTCTCTCTCTCTCTTCTCTCTCTCTCTCTCTGTGTCTCTCTCTCTTTCTGTCTGTCTCTGTCGCTCTCAGTCTGTCTCTCCCTCTGTCTGTCTGTCTGTCTGTCTCTCTCTCTCTCACTCTCTCTCTCTCTCTCTCTCTCTCTCTGTTCCTCTGTTGACTGTCTGTCTCTCTGTCTGTCCGTTTCTGCTCTTTCTCTCTCTCTTTCTCTCTGTCTTACACACACACACACACACACACACACACACACACACACACACCACACACACTCATACACACACACACACACACACTCTCTCTCTCTCTCACCCACACACACACACACACACACTCTCTCTCTCTCTCTCTCTCTCTCTCTCTCTCTCTCTCTCCCACACACACACACACACACACACCCACACACACACACACACACACACACACACACACACACACTCACACACACACACGACTTCGCCTTTTGCATACACTCCCATACCAAAGAACCATGTAGAGGGGGGGGGAAGGGGGGGGGGGTGCACATCAAACGATACAGAACAGACGCTGGGCGGGATCGAACCATCGACTCCCTTCCCCTGACCATGTCTTTGGGAGGGATGTTAATCATAAAAGGCAATCAGATGGAGACAAATGATTTGTTTTTATCTGTAAACGGTGCTACTTTATAGCCGATCATAAATGGCCTCAGGCAAAATACAGGGAATTCCTTTTAACCCCCACACCCCCCCCCTCTCTCTCTCTCTCTCTCTCTCTCTCTCTCTCTCTCTCTCTGTGTCTCTCTCTCTCTCTCTCTCTCTGACTCTCTCTCTGTTTGTCTGTGTTTGTCTGTCTGTCGCTCTGTCAGTCTTTCTGTCTGTCTGTCTGTCTCTGTCTTTCTCTCGCTGTCTGTCTGTATGTCTATCTGTATCTCTGTCTGTCTGTCCTGTCTGTCCCTGCTGTTCTGTCTCTCTCTCTCTCTCTCTCTCTCTCTTCTATCTCTTACTCTCTGTCTGTCTCTCTCTGTGTCTCTGTCTTTCTCTCACTCTGCGTGTGTCTCCCTTTTGTGTGTGTCTCTTTTTCTCTTTATCTCTCCCTCTCTCATCTCTCTGTATCTCCCTCACTCTGTGTCTGTCTGTCTGTCTCTCTCTGTTTCTATCTCTGTATCTTGCTCTCTCTCCGTCTCTGGCTTTCTCTCTGATGATCATCAGATGATGATCTTGTGATTAAATCAGTTGCGAAATTCATCGCGGAAGCAGTGAAAATTAGACAGATGAAGGATTGTGAAGTTTAAGTAATACATTGTATGATATATATGAATGGATAATATCATTCATCGCATGTGGATGGGATCAGTAAGATACAATGTCATCATTCAATTGAGTGGATGGTCGAGTCAGTCTTTCGTGGTTTTTTTGTTTTTGTTTTGTTTTGTTTTGTTCGTTTGTTTTTAACCATATCGCATTACTCCTGTACATGCGGTCATAGGGAAATGTTACGAATTCATATGTTTTTGTTACCTTTGACTTGATACACAGTAGGCATAAATGTGTACTTTTTGTTTTGCAGGAAAGGAAGAGAGAAATGTGATTGTTCTGTTATCCCCTCCCCTTGTCAAAAGACCCCTTTGGTAATGACAATATAAATATCAGTGTCAAAAGTGGGCTCTCTCTCTCTCTGTCTGTCTGTCTGTCTGTCTGTCTCTCTCTCTCTCTCTCTCTCTCTCTCTCTCTCTCTCTCTCTCTCTCTCTCTCTCTATGTCAAAAATGGCAGGGTTCAGGAGAGGCTAAGCGGGATCCGCGAATCGCCACACACTTACGGACAAACACAAGGAGGGCAAAGGAAAACATCTAAGACAACACTTTATTACATATAGACAAGCACCAACAAAAATCAGTCACCCTCTGTGGGAAAGGGCCATACAGAAGAATAAAAGATAGACAGAAGGAAAAGAAGAGGGGAGGAAAAATGAAAGTCAGGAAAAACGTGCCTATTGAGAAAACTAAGCTACCTACACGGGGTAAAAAGCAAAAAACACTCCCAAAAGAAAAAAAAAATAATCCAAACCACGCCAACCCTTGGGACTTCCCCCCACTCTATTACCACCCCTCCTCTATACCCACCCTAAAATGCTACCACCCCACTCAACCCAAAAAGAAGATAAGAGGAGGGACATTCCTAACATAAAGGATCTACCACACAACACGCACACACAGCCAGTGTCAATGCCTGACCAAGGCGTAGCTCGCAGGCCAAGATGTGACTACCTCTCGCCGGAGGCAGCAAAATCCAGAAAAACAAAAAAAAAACAAAACAAAAAAAAAAAAAACATGAACAAAAAGAAAATACCGCTGGGATGAACACCCTCAATGTCTAAATGGGTACATCCAGATCCAATCCTAAGGCTCACAAATAGATCAATTCTCTCTTTCTCAGTACGCTAGGGTATGTGCTACAAAATGTCACAGCCAATATTTCCTCTTCATTTGGCGGAGTTACACACTGGGCACCAACAGAAAAAGGGATCGAGCTCAGCCCTCGAGCTGACTCCAAATCGACTATTTCAGTAATGGCTTCAGCCTCGACGTTGCCTCAACAAAGTCTCTCAAAGGGTACTGAGCTTTAGCTACAAGTCCAGAGTCGAGTTATTGGTGGCAATGTCACAGAATCACACCTGCATGGGATAGGGGAGACAGACCACACGCACTCTAGCAACAGTCACGAGACACACGTAAGACACAAATGGACTTGCCGTGAGAGCGGAGAAAAAGTGTCCCAGCGATGCCACTGAAGGCTCACAGACGAGGCTCGCTGCAAGGTGGTCCGGCAGGAACTCTCCTCCTGATGGCGACCTTAGCGGTTGGCAAGGCCTCGAGCAGGCATCCAGGGGACTCGGTTGATCTCGGCCGAGGTTAGGTCAAACGGCCCCTCACTCTCAGGACGGGAAGGTGAAGGAAAGTGGAAGACGTAGAAAGGTGGGGGAAAGTGGTGGGAAGAAGCACCCGGGAAAAGGTGATGGACCACACTCTGCAAGCCAATCATGGTCTGTATATAGGTCCGGAATATGGAGCTGTGTGTGGTGGTCTTATGTGACTATGCTAGGAGAGGTAAGCACTGTCAAACCCCCCTCCCTCCTTGCTAACTTGCTCTGATTTACAGGGAAAAACCTGATTTGCTATGTGTTGATTGTTCCTTTTTATCTTTCTCCTAATAAATTCTACTATTAGCACCAAAACCCCTCCTCTGCATACAAAGTAAGGGACTGCAATCAATGAAAGGAAACAATTACGGGGAAATGATATCCAAACTCCACCTCTCTAATTCCTCTTTTTCCCTTATTTCCGTTGGGAAGATTACAGGTTGTCAAATCGCTATACACAAAGAAAAACAAATGCGCGAGAATGTGATAACCATATTTGTTCACACAATTCTGAGGTTAACCAGAAAATCACAGAAGGGCTGAAAGCCTACGCCAGCACCGTGATTCAGCAAAATACTTGTATCGAAATTCACAACATCTACAATGCACAGAGTTTTGCTAATCAACTGTCTCACTAATGATTATCAGCATAACCCATACGACATATATACACATCACAATTGTGCAGTAACAATACTACCCTGAATCAAACAATCCAACATGTAATATTCAATACCTCTCACCATGCGCACCTCCCTTCCCCCTCACCCCCACATTTTTACACAGACGAACAGGAACACAACACAGACAAGGAGCAGGGCGATGGCGAGTGCTGATAGGGGAACGTGAGCGGGCTCCGCACGCGCCTGGATGCACGCCGCGCGCTCACGACCACAACGGGACAAAACAAACACGTAGCTGGGATCTACGGTCCCGTGGCAAGCGCGGATATACTGTACATAAAAAAAAAATAAATAAAAAAAAAAAACTACCACGGGAGAAGATTTCGGCTCGCCTACAGATTTCACACGTATATCATCGACCTGAGGGTTATTCACGTGACCGGGCCGACTGTGCGGTCACGTCTCTTTGTCAAAAACAAAAATAAAAAAAAAAAAAAAAAAAAAAAATACAAAAAAACCTTTACACTGACTATGGCTTGATACCAAACCGCATTACGATGGAATCCAAAACCACTTTGGTCCCCAGAACCCCTCAAATAAACGGACTTACAATTCACAGTAACTGGGGTTTTGAAAGAATAAACGCGCATTTTATGATATGAAACTGTACATGCCCAATCACCTGCTAAGAGCCTCAAATTTCTAGACTTCCGACGAAAAATACACATTCTAAACCAACAGCAAACCATACGGAACACACCAGTTTGTGAGCGGGATGGAGAGGGTAGGGTGGAACAACTAGTGTCTCCTGTCTCGACCCAGGCGAAGGGCCGGCAGGCCGGCACCCATACGTACGTCACAACGAAATGACCGGAAACTCATCAGGATCCCCACCGAAGGGGTTCGCCAAACCAGGAATGGCTTCAGGAAGCTTGTCCAGACTGAGGATCGTGGTCCTCCGAAATCCTTCCCCCCTCTGTCTCTCCACCCCCCCAACAAACAAAAACCTACAGTGTGAGCAGTTCACATATGCAGTCAATAATGCAGGGGAGGTAGAAAACCGCAGGGACTGCACGTGCGACTGAAAACAAAAAACAAGACTCTACTTGTGTGGCAGGAAACTTGATCTCACTCTAAAAAAAAAAAAAAAAAAAAAAAAAAAAAAAAAAAAAAAAAAATTACAAAAAAAAAAAAAGTGAAGCACGTGGAGGGGTGATGAGGGAGAACGGTCCACAGGCGGCTCACACATCCCAAGAAGAAATCGGGGTTGTGAAAAGCACGGCTTCGTACTCCTATAAGACACACCCCAAAGGGATAAAGGAAAAAAGTTAGTGAAATCAATGATAACCACTATAAAGAGACCCTGATACTTACAAGGGAAAAGGAATATGAAGGAGTACGGAAAGTATAGAACGTACTCCAAAAGTGACTGGGGAACTACAAAACCATTAACAGAAGAGAACTCTAGTTTCCCTACGTTGAACCTATCAAGAAAGAGTTCAAAAGCTGAGCCGTCCGTCACACACACACACACACACACACACACACACTGTGTGTGTGTGTGTGTGTGTGTGTGTGTGTGTGTGTGTGTGTGTGTGTGTGTGTGTGTCTGCCTCTCTCTCTCTCTCTCATTTTCTTCTTCGTCTTCTTCTTCTTCTTCTTCTCTTCCTCCTTCTTCTTCTTCCACACATTTCCGCACGCAGGTACACGAGCGCACATACACACACACGAGCGCGCACACGCACGCACACACACACACACGCGCGCGCGCGCGCACACACACACAGGCACACACGCACGCACGCACGCACACACACACGCGCGTGTGCGTGTGTGCCCGTGCGTCCGTGTGTGCGTCCGTGTGAGTCCATGCTTGCTTGTGTGCGTGCGTGCGCATGTACGTTGTGCGTGCGTGCGTTGTGTGCGCGCGCGTGTGTGTATGTTTGTACGTTCGGCATTCTTTAAGTCCTCAGAAATACACTGGATGAAAACAATTCTTGCAATCTTTCATTTTTTTAAACTAACAAAGACTTCCGAATATTTATTATATCATATTTTCTTTCGGTCAAGCTTTACATGACAAGATGTAGCTTTTCTAATTTTTAAATCAATCATGTACTGAGACGGGGAAAAAAAACAGCATCTTCTTGTGCCGAATATGAGAAGATAAGTGATTATTCGTTTTTTTTTTTGTTTGTTTGTTTGTTTGTATGTTTGTTTGTTTTTGTTTGTTTGTTTCTTTTTTGTTTGTTTTACCTGAAAGAAGACCCAAGAGGCCGAAACGCGTCGTGTTTTGTCGTGTAATCTGTTGGTCCATAGTGTCTCTCGGAATCACCAACAATTCTTTAAAAGGAATAAATAAATAAGTAAATAAACATGGCTTGCAATTTCAATTACTACAAAAG
Organism: Conus betulinus; assembly: GCA_016801955.1. Taxonomy (NCBI): domain Eukaryota; kingdom Metazoa; phylum Mollusca; class Gastropoda; order Neogastropoda; family Conidae; genus Conus; species Conus betulinus. Next base: position 6,266 of record JADBJO010027423.1, read on the forward strand.
ATAATTCATCTGGTTTCAATTTCTTAAAGGATTTTTAAAGTCACTAAGGCTTTCTGTATTGTAAAGGATTTGTCGATCATTATTGCCACAGAATGCGAGACAGTCATTACAATGCTCATCATTGTTGTAACCTACCGTGTTAGTACTTTGCTCCAGGACTTAGGGTACCGGCCCTGATCGAAAAAGGGGTCTGTTGAAAAGCGACTCCTCTCAAAAAGAGTCTTCCTTAGCAGTCGATTGGTTGAAAAGAGTTGTCTTTCTTTGAGTTGTGAGATGTCTATGCTGTCTCAAGTGTGATAGTTGGTCTTGGTAGAATGTGTGTGTGTGTGTGTGTGTGTGTGTGTGTGTGTGTGTGTGTGGTGTGTGTGTGTGTGTGAAGTTGCCGCCTCTCGTTTTCAAAGCGAGATCACTGCAGGCAGAAACTGAAACAAATTTTGTAAAGAAAAAATTACTGTTCCGCCGAACACACACGCATGCACGCACGCTCACATACACACACAAGCACGCGCGCGCGTGCGCGCGCTCGCGCACACACACACATACAGAGGGAGAGAGAGAGGGGGGAGGGAGAGGACAGAGAGAGACAGAGACAGACAGACAGAGGAAAACACGCTACACAGGAAACAGGCCAACGCACTTTGCTACACTGATTTCCACTTTGTTCCTACGATTTGTGATTTCCCAGTTGTTCTCTCCTTCCATTTCACGTCCATTTGTTCCCAGTTGTTCTCTCCTTCCATTTCACATCCATGTTGTTCCAGTTGTTCTCTCCTTCCATTTCACATCCATGTTGTTCCCAGTTGTTCTCTCCTTCCATTTCACATCCATGTTGTTCCCAGTTGTTCTCTCCTTCCATTTCACATCCATTTTGCGCACAAGTTTGAGGAGATAATTGACTGTCCTGATTCGCTTTTAACGTCTTTTAAACTGTTGTTTGTCTTGGCTGAAGAAGACCAAAGAGGTCGAAACGCGTTATACTTTGTCTTGTAATTTGTTCGTGTCTTTCGTTTGGCGGCAAGGTAGTTTCTTCGTGTCTTTTGTTTGGAGGCAAGGTAGTTTGTTCGTGTCTTTCGTTGGAGGCAGGTTTGTTCGTGTCTTTCGTTTGGTGTCTTTCGTTTGGAGGCAAGCAGTTTGTTCGTGTCTTTCGTTTGGAGGCAAGGTAGTTTGTTCGTGTCTTTTGTTTGGAGGCAAGGTAGTTTTTTTTAAGGTTGGTTTCATTTGCGCCTGCAGTCATTTAACATTAACACTAAGTTTCGTTAAGGATTAGATTAAATTTGCCTGAAGGAGACCAAAGAGATAGAAACACATTGTATTTTGACTTGTAATTTTTTTTTTTTTTTTTTTTTTTTTTTTTTTTTTTTGCGGCATAGTGCTTTTTTTTTTTTTTCTTTTAAGTTTGTGTAAATTTGCTGGCATTAACCGCAGTTTGAAACTAAATCACTTTGAAACTAAATTCCGTTAAGGATTAGGGTAAATTCAGTTGATTTCAGGGTGTGGTGACTGCAGGAAGAAATTCCATTACAGAGAATGGACAGTGAGTCCGTCCAGCAGCAGGGACAAACAATTCACTGACCAAAACATGACGCGTTTCGACCTCTTTGGTCTTCTTCTTCAGGCAAGACAAACACAATTCAGGACGATGAAAACGAAGAACGAGCAATCACTTTATCTTCTCATTTTCGGCGCAAGATATGTGTTGAATTCAAGTTTAGTTAGAACATTGTTAATGTTTTGTATAGATGTCAAAGAAGCAATGAAATTGACAACACTCGTTGTTTAAATGAATCAGACTTAATACTTGACCCGACGCAATTGTGTGTGTGTGTGTGTGGGGGGGGGGGGGGGGGGGGGGGGGGGCAGAGAGGGGGGATTTGCTTTTGCTTTTTGATCGGAAGGAAGCCATCCTGTGTAGTTTTGAATAGGGCGCCTTCCATGATAAGTTTTGTAACCTCCCTTGGTATTTTTTTCACCCGGTAGTGTATTTGTAGTGCTAAAAGGGAGAGAAATGTGTCACAAGTCTGACACTTTTTTTTGTTTTAACATTTTTATTTTTCTCTGTTGTTGTTATAGAGACCAAAAAATGCAGAAACATTAAGAATCAGAAATTAGGCATAAAGCAAGCAAAAAAAAAAAAATCAATAAAATAAATAAATAAATAAAAAAAGATACGATATCAACTCACCATATCACCATACATGCATACAAAGCATAATTACTTGGTGACATAGTTGCAGAGTGAGGCGATTGCAGGCGGAATTTGAAATTTGAACAAATATGAAATGTTAGTGATAACTCACTGCAAAATACCTAGGACAACGGAATGAACGAGCAATCATTTATGTTCACCCAATTCGGAGCAAGATAGGCGTTGAATGAAAATGAGGCTAGCGCCAGACTGGATGACGGTAAGTGATTGCTCATTCGTTTTCGTTGTCCCGAGTGTTGTACCTTAAGAAGACCTAAGAGTTCGAAACGCGTCGTGTTCTCTTGTGATCGTGACGGACCGTTTTGTCCGGTCACGAAGTTTTACAACCGCGCTGGCCGGAACATGTTCACCAGAAAACCGCTTGGTTAGTTTACCTGACTGCTGCTCACCTGCGCTCTGTACAAGTCAGGTGAGCGGAAACAGTCAGGCAGTCTCTACAGCAGTTGCGGCAGTGCAAGTTCCCAGTGGCCGAAGAGGGACTCCTGAACTAGTTGCTGTGGCATTGTGATATTGTATTAAACGTAGATTTTGCTGTGGGTATTTTCCCCCAAGTTTTGGTGAAATATAAAAGTAACCATTGGTTATGAATATGATTAATAACCATGATGAATGTCGTCACTTCGCCTAGTGCGGTGACAGGAATACCCAAATATGAAAGGGTACCCCCTTTAAATCCACCCACCCCCACTCTAAAGCTATTAACACCACAGAACAAAGAATACAAAACATCGAATAATAGGTGCGACAAACTAACAATTTTTTTTTTCAGATTCGCACTCACACACACACCACCAGCAAAACAAGTAAAACAGATCTTCAAACAATAACACATCAATCATCAATAATATTCCAAAAAAAAAAATAATAATGCCCCGATACCCCACCTCCAGATCCCGGGAGCCTCAAAGGACCCCAAACCCACACACAGGGTTAATATTGGACCAAGGATACTACAAGGGGTATCGCGTGGTAACTTGGGGCTGGGTCATCCAGAGGGGAAGGATGGCCTACAGAACCCAAAGTGCCCACGCAATACAAACTACTAAGGGGACACAACAACACCCCCCAAAAAAAATTCATTACAATCCCCCCTCCACACAACATGTACAAATATATTCAAATCTATATGTAACTATATATATAATATATATGATCATCTACAGCGCATATACAATACCATTCACCCTTCACACACTCGAACCTTTTTTTTTTTTTCACAATCAATGTTCACACTTCAACTCTTTCCCTTCCCTCGCGGGCATTTACAGTTTGGGCACTGGTGACCACATTGTCACTGAGGTCTTGATGCCACAATAGATGAACCTCCGAGCAATGCCAAATCAATAATGTCACTAAGTTCAACACAAAGTCTCTAATTTCAAAACACCGTAATACAAACTGAAGACGGCGAAAGGCTCAGCAGATCTCAACAGCAGGAAGGGAAGCTTCGACGCTCGAAGGATGCTCTCGGCCCCTCCCGGTCGTCTGTGACGATGACCTAGAGGTCAGCTACACCGACGACAGAAGCCAGGGCAATACCCGGTACGATGCGCCAGACCGGAGGATGCAACAACAACAAAAAAAATTAAAACCATGTTGATAGCTGGAGTTGCAATGACGACACAAGACGAACACCCGCCAAAGCAACACCACCAGACCGGGAAAACCTGCGCTCCCTTGGAAGCTGTAGGCAGACGCCGAATACTTCTCCAAGGAACTCCGAGCTATCACCAGGACCCGCTGATGGACTTCCAGGCAGCCCACTAAACCAAGTGGCAAAACTGCCTCACCAGACACTGGATCAGACCTCCGTCTCGAGCCAGAAGTCGCGAACAACTGAACTAGATAGTCAAAAAGACAGACGACACCTAGAGGTGACAGACACCATGAAACTGACAAGGCCACACCCTGACTGCAACCAATCGTCTATAGGTTGCCCAGGGAACGACACGACACGACTCCAGATAAGGGCATGAATATTGACACTTCTAAACATAGGAACACTGTGTATCGGCACAGACTCCAAACCACCAGTTCCTCCAATCATCAATCAATCACTCACTAACAGCCCATATCCAAGACCAAATATGGACCTAACCATATCCAAACACCAATCCCCAATAACTCATTAGCCAATCATCAATAAAACATCAAAACCACAAACCACAACAATCACAAAAATAGATACGGCCAAATATAGGCACAAACTGCACCCTCTTTGGTCGATAATTTACCTACAATAACTCGACCAAAACACACACACACACACACACACCCACACACACACTAAAACAAAAAAAAAAACACACATCATAACTCCAAAATATCGACATGGGGAAAAAAAAAAAAAACAGAAAACTAACCACTGCAACCACTCCGCCATACGACAAGCACAATTATGTCCCTTGAATGTCCGTGCGTGACAATGAATAATAGCCATGTTATAGTAGCTAGATAATCAAGGTAGTTATCAGTCCCCCCCAGGTAAAGTCTTGTCCTGGTGTGACCGGGAACTGGCTGCCACTGCTAGAGGATCTGGCTGTAGTCTACCCCTGTTTCCGCACAGCTGAGCCAGAGCCGCCGCTCTTGAGGTATTTTGAACCAGCGACCTGTTGGGCCGGTTGTACCAGAGCCGACGATTCTGCTGTGCCAGGGCCGTCGCTTTTGTGGTGTCAACATATTGTTTGTGTTTGAGCCGCAACTGTTGTGTTGGAGCCGTTAGTCCTGTTGTGGACAGAGCCATTGCTTCGGTTCTGTGGGGACTTTGCGAGCTGCTCCCCCTGACTGTGTGTGCCCCAGGAGAGGACTTCTTCACGAGAGACTTGCGATGTCTGTGGACTGTCGTGTTGAGCCTGACGTGGCCAAGAGAAAGAAAAGAAATTAGTATACATACATCACTTATATCCCATGAATAGTATGGCTACGATTACGACGTGCGTTATTCTGCTGCATTGATGTTGTACATTGCTGTGTTTTTGTGTATTTGTATTTTGATGGCATGGGCAGCATAAAAAAGAAAACGTTGACTTGTTGCCAGGCTGTCCATGTTTCGAATGTGTGTGTGTGTGTGTGTGTGTGTGTGTGTGTGTGTGTGTGCGTGCGTGCGTGCGTGCGTGCGTGCGTGCGTGCGTGCGTGCGTGTGTGTGTGTGTGTGTGTGTGTGTGTGTGTGTGTGTGTGTGTGTGTGAATTTGAAATCGTACACGCATCCCATTTTTCTGTGAGTCAGACAAATAGCCACACGCATCAACGCACCCCGTAACGGTGATTCGTTTGTCTTTTTTTTTTTGCGGTACGTTATCACTAACATTTCAAATCTACTTGGTGTTATACACACAACACAGTACAATGCATTGCACTTTAAGCGAGGTACATGTATGTAGTGTAAGCAAGCTTTAAGGAGGTAAAAAAGAGTGACAAACAAACAAAACAAACACATGGAGGCAGAAAGAGAGATGGGTAAGGACAAAGGAACAGGGAGTGACAGATAAGAGGACAGAGAGGTAGACAAACAAGAAAACAAACAGAAAGACAGAGTGGGTTGATTCTCAGCAAATGAACATCATGTTATTTCCACATAGCATGTTGTCTATCAAATGAAAAAGAGAAGAAGAAGAAGAAGAAGAAGAAGAAGAAGAAGAAGAAAGAAGAAGAAGAAGAAGAAGAAGAAGAAGAAGAAGATGATGATGATGATGATGATGATGATGATGATGATGATGATGATGATGATGAAGAAACATGAGTAGCATACAAAAGCCTTACAGCATGTCATCAGCAAAAGAACAGAATTATTACATTAATTAGTCTAGTGCTCAGGTATCACGTATTGCATTATACACATTCATATACAAATACAGATAAGACATGCTCATGAACTACAACTACTAGGTATTGGAGACGAAGGGCTCATAATTATGCAAATCATTTGGCCTGGAAACCCACGTTAGGTATGAGTTATATTTTTCTTCAATTCTATATCTCTGTTTTATCATTCCCCAAGAAGACTGCTACTTTGTGGGAGACTGCCTTCT
>JADBJO010027423.1:17500-21338 GCA_016801955.1 Conus betulinus
ATCTCTAAGAATTGTTAACCTGCACCTCTTTTCCCCCCATATCTCTAGGTGTCCTTGTCTCTCTGTATCGTCCTGGCTGCTAGCCCCCCCCCCGATTGTGATCTCTGTGTGTAAATCCGGGTAAAGTCATCTCTGTCCTCCGAGCAACAGGCTGTCTGTCTGTTTGTCTGTCTGTTGCTTGTTGTTTATCCCTCCGTCGGCCTCTGTATTTGTGTTGTGTGATGTGCTGTGTGTGTGTGTGATTGTGTGTATGGTGGGGAATGTGGTGTGTGATCTTGTGCAATTTGTAGTGGCGTTCGTTGCCAACTAATGGTGCGTGCGTACGTGTGTTGTATGTTGTGTGAATTGTCGGTTTTGCGTGACGAAAATGTGTGTGTGTGTTTGTGTGTGTGTGTGTGTGATTGTGTGTGTGTGTGTCTGTTTGTCACTGGGCTGTTGTTACTGTCTTCCTTTCGTCTCTCTCTCTCCTCAATCCCTGTGGATGGAAAGGTTACGTGCTCGTCAATCTTAACTCGTCTAGTGATACCGTCTCTACTCTCAATCTCTATTGCTTCTCCGCTGTTCTACTTGTAAGACATGTTTTTTGCAACGTAGGATCTATGTGTAATGTGTGATGTGTTTCGCACAGCGTTGGACGTGTGTGTGTGTGTGGTGTGTGTGGTGTGTGGTGGTGTTTGTGTGGGGTGGTGTTGTGTGGGGGGTTGGGGGTGCAGGCGTGTGAATTGAACAGTGCGCGCGTCGCGTGTGCATGTATATAATAATATATCTATATATATAATATACAATATTATATTTATATATATATATATATATATATTCTATATATAGGTCTTGTGTGAGTGTGTGTGTGTTGGGTGTGGGTGTGTGTGTGTGTTGAAGTGTGATGTTGTTTCAATGTGTTGTGGATGTGGGTGGCCTGTGTAGTGTGGGGGTGTGTGTGTGTTGCCTGGTGTGAGTGTGTGTGCCGTGGTGCGTGTCGTGCGTTCGTGCGTGTGTGTGAGGATTGTGTGTGTGTTTGTTGTGTGATTGTTGTGTGCGTGTTGTGTGTGTGGGTTGTTTGTGCTCTGAGTGAGTGTGTGGTGTGTGTTGATGTGTGTGTGTGTGTGTGTGTGGCTGTGTGTGTGTGTGACCGGTGCGGTGTGTGGTAACGTATCCCCATTCATTAACTTGTTTCCTCAGTTACCTTTTTCTATCATATATACCCAGGAACAACCGGAATCATTCTTTCCCGAACTTGCCACAATCTACCCAAACCCCACAAGATATTGAACCCAAACCCCACAGCATCCTCCCAAGCACAGAATCTACCCCCCCCCCTCAGAATCCTACGGGAAGGGGGGGAACAGAAGGGGGGGGGGGAAAAAACACAGATACTACCAAAACCCCACAGAATGGGGGGGGGCGTGGGGCGGCGAATAACGGTGGGGGGGGGAGGGGATTCCAGGTTTTTCCATGGGGGACTTTGTTGGGGAAGTGGGTGGGGGGTAGTTCTTTTTGTTTTGCAATCTTTAGGGGAAAGATAATTTGCAAACCAAAGGGATGTGGGAACTATAATTTTGCTGGAGCGGGATGATGATGTGCTAATTTGATAACGATGATAAATTAAAAAAAACTTCCAATCCGACAGTGAATTGTGGCTTGAAGTTAATGATCACGAATGATCGCCTACAGAAAAATTCCCAATGACGGTGGGTGACGAATGGAGGGTCAGACAAAAAGTAATTGAAATAGTGTGTATTTACTCTCGTCCCGACGTCTGTATCGTATTTTCGAAACTGAGAGGAGAGGACAGCAGACAGACAGATCACAGGACAGACAGACAGACAGAGGAAGGACCCAGACAGGCACAGACAGAAACAGACAGAGAGAGCGAGATTTCAGCTAAGACAGCGCGCACGCTAGCATTAAGAGCAGACAGAAAGACCAGACAACAACACACAGAACTCAAAACACAAAATTCAGAGAATTGTTATTCGATCAAGCTTCAGGTTAGGCAGAGCCCTATTCTTCCAAACTGTCTTTGCTAAGCTAAATTGTGCAACGAGACTTACAGATAAGAATATGGAAAGAAAAATAAAGAAAATGAGCAAAGGAGAGAGAGAGAGAGAGAGAGAGAGAGAGAGAGAGAGGTATCAAATCAAAGGTTAAAAAAAAAAACAAATAAATTCGTAACATTTCCTTATGTCCTCACGCACAGGAGTAATGCAGTAAAAAAAAAAAAAATCTTAAGACTAGACTCGACCATCCACTCAATCAAATGATGACATTGTATCTTACTGATCTCTTCCACATGCGATGAATGATATATTCATTCATATATCTCTTATAATGCATTATTAAATTTCACTATCCTTCATCTGTCTAATTTTCAATGCTTCCGCGATGAATTTCGCAACAACTGATTAATTACAAGTTCATCATCTGATGATAACACGACAGCGACATTTTGTCTTTTCGCTATATCTAACTGGAAAAAATGAACAATTTGTCCCGCACTTCATTATAAGCAGTACAGTGGAACAGAAAGTGTTCTTCGTCATCAATAATGTGTCTACATGCAGGACAAGGAGATTCTTTCTTTACTTTATGAGCCCAGTTTTCTTTACCTTTTTCCATTTCTAAAAGCATCGTATCATAGGCTTGCCGGCTCAAACGGGACTGGAATAGCTTCAAGATCTTCAACCAATACTTAATACATTTCACAAATGTAAATAGCCGTTGTTGACCTTGCAAGGATCGCTCCGTTTAATGTCATAAGCCGTTTTTTAGGTTGGTTTGTTGAGGAGAAGTGGTGACAATGCAAATGGTAGAAAAGCTATTGAGAAAGAACACAGAAAAGAAATGCAGAGGCACTTACTGCCCGTGAGGGGACTATCACACAGACATGGGAAAGATTTTTAAGAAAAAAATGGAAAAGTGCGTCCCCCCCCTGCTTTCCCCTCCCATCGCCAGCTCCTTAGCTTTACTTAGTAACAAAGATTTCGTCTCTTTGGAAACCGGTTATAAACAGTTTTTTTAAAACGGTTTGTTTTTTTTTTAACGCGGGGTTTAATTTTTTTAGGAGATTAGCCCAAAAAGAATCTTGGGTTTACAACGACGTACCTGCCAAGTTTCTCTGAAAGTTTTTCGGAGTCTTGGAGCGTTTTTTGAGTCTATAGCGTTTTACACACACATTCAGAATTTTCCCCATTATATTAAGACTATATCTGCCTCTTCTCCTCTCTTTCTCTCTCTCTTCTCCCATCTCTTCTCTCTCTCTCCCTCTCTCGTCTTTCTCTTATTAATTCAATCCAACCCAACCGTTTTTTATGGTGGTGAGATGGGGCCAGGAATCTTTAGATGTAAGTACATTTGTGGAAATGTATAAAGTGTATTGGCTGAAAGATCTTGAAGCTATTCCCAGTACCGTATTGAGTGTACGGCAAGCCTATGATTTTTACGATGGGCTTTTTTAGAAATGGAAAAAAGGTTAAGAAAAGCTGTTGGGCGATCCATTGGCACGAAGTTAACGGTAAAGAAGTACCTTTAGCATACAGGGGTTCATGTGGGAATAGTTGGGGGGCTGGGGAACCCAAAGGGATATGTTAGCGAAACCCCAATGAACAAACAGTTCATTTGCGGAATTTAAAGACAGGCTATTGTTCTTTTAAAACCGGAAGTGGTGGCACCACCTCGGAGTTATATATGTGTACAGAAAAAGGGGGGGGGCCCCCGCTGGTTTTTCTCCTTAAAAAATTGGTTTCATTCTGAACAAAGTTGCTAATTTGTCCATAACGAATAAACGGCGCCAGAGAGCCACGATATACACACGCCCGACGCTACCCCACACACACGACAG
>JADBJO010027424.1:12500-15000 GCA_016801955.1 Conus betulinus
AGAGAGAGAGAGAGAGAGAGAGAGAGAGAGAGAGAGAGGGGGGGGGGAAGGGAAGGAGAGGGGGAGGAGGACGTTTTTGAGGCACGTCGATTCACCGAGCTCCCCTTGTTACACCACACCGCCCCAGCACACGTAACGACGGGGACCACGATCAGCCAATGACGTCCTTCCACGCTATCTTTAGACCCGGAACCCCTGAGGGAATCTCCTAAACAGCAGGGCTAGGGATAGCCCGCTTTGCTTCCGAGCAGGAACTAGCAGACTATAAAATGACTGGCGATCTCCACTGCTGGCCATTGAACATCACACACTTCCACACGAACACACACCACATTCTACGCCGATTGAAGACGATACCTACAAAGCTGCTGTGACTGAAAAGAAAGAAAGAAAGAAAGATAGATAGAAAGAAAGAAAAAGAAAAGCTTAGATTCTTGTGTGGTAACCAACAACGAAAAGCTTTCTTCAATTAATACAGCATCGTTGATTTAGATTAACAAGTCATTAATAAGATTGATTCAAAGGGAGACCAAAAAAGTCCTGAGTCTTCACGGAATATTCTGCAAACCCAGTACCTGAAAAGCCCAAGACCTTGTCGCAGCCCTTTGCTGACCAGCTGTCGTCAGTTTCCACGCTACAACGTCACTCACGCTGTCGTCACAGTTCCAAAAGATGGCTGGCCTTTCCATCAACATGACTTCTTCCCTGGGACTTCCGCCAGTGTTTCCTCGCCGCTGCTGTTGTCGTCTGCGTCCTCTTCTGTTTGACGACGACGACGACAGCGATGCCGATGAAGAAACATGGTAGAAGAAGCGGTGAAGCGGACGAGGATGGAGCAGCAGCAGCAGCAGCAGCAGCTTGAAGAGCATGAGCGACAGAAACGCACTGTGAGCGACAATGGCTGCGCCCGTCCTGACAACGTGTCTGCCATGTTTGACCAGATCAACTCTCAGGTCAGTCTGCCAACAGCTCACTGTCTTTGTTGCTTGGTTCTCTCTCTCTCTCTCTCTCTCTCTCTCTCTCTCTCTCTCTCTCTGTCTGTCTGTCTGTCTGTCTCTGCCTGTTTCCTCTCTCTCTCTGTGTCTGTGTGTGTGGTGTGTTGTGTGTGTGTGTCTGTGTCTCTCTGTGTGTCTGTCGCTGTCAGTTGTGCAGTCTGTCTGTACGTGTGTGTGTGTGTGTGTGTGCGTGTGTGTGTGTGTGTGTGTGTGTGTGTGTGTGTGTGTGTGTTTGCGCGTCTATCTGTGTGTATACGCGCGCGCGTGTGTGTGTGTGTGTGTGTGTGTGTGTGTGTGTGTGTCTCTCTGTCGCGTCTCTCTCTCTGCTCTCTCTCTCTCTCTCTCTCTGTCTCTCTTTGACTGAAGTTTTCAATCGATTTCCTTTTTTGTGTGTACAGCTCGGTAGTGCCCAATTCCTGAAAAACTTCTACGACACCTCCGCCAGCATCCCCGCCGGCGAAGACCCCAACGAGAACAAGACGTGCCCCTCCTCCCTGACCAGCGACTCCTCAGCTCCTCTGGCTCACCGCAGCCTGTGTCCTTACTACATCAAAGCTGTGGTGCTGCCTGAAGGTTACTACCCTGCCAGCCTGCCCTCTGCCGTCTGCAAGTGCGTCAAGTGTGTGCAGCACAACGCCTATGGCTGTGAGGCCGTCAAGACCCCCGCATCGCCGTCCTCAAACCCCTGGGCTTTTCCAGGGGCTGCAGAGATACGAGGAGCAGATGTATGAGCTCAACACCCGGCTGCGTCTGCGCCACTCCCGGAAATACGCAGCCCACCACTACTAGCGCGCCCCATCTCCACCACTTCACCATGGTGGGTGGACTAATTCAAAGGGACACTACTTTGTCGACTCTGCGGTCAGCACTCAGATTGATATTTCCTCCTTCTTCAGAAGATTTCTCATTCCTCTCTCTCTCTCTCTCTCTTCTCTCTTTCTCTCTCTCTCTCTCTCTCTCTCTCTCTCTCTCTCTCTCTTCTTTAAGTTGTTAGTTTTCTTTTGTTCCTTCTTTTTTCAATTCATGGTCTGTGCGTATTAAGGATCTGTAAACACTTTACCTTCATGTTTTGTTGATGGTTTACAAGTGTAATCTTTATTTTGAATAAGAATCTTCATAGAAGGCTGAAAAATATCTTACTGTTTGCAATGCAGAATCGACAATTTCGAATTAGGGCCAGTGGAAACTCGTTCACAGACGGTAATGTTTGTGAAAGAGAGCATTTGTCACTGAGTTCCTGATCGAATTTGCTATTTTTTTTATTCTTCACACTCTTGCAGTAAAGCAATTGTTAGAGTTGGTCATATTGGCCAGTTAATGCTCACGTGACATTTATTTTAATTTTGTGTTATGCTGTAATGTTGTGCTATGCTGTGTTTGGTGATTGAGTCATCTTTAATGTTGATTATATGATATTCCAAGTGATGATAATCAAATTCATTGTCGGAGTTTAGTTTATTACCATGTGATACATTGGTGATCGTAGATATAAAAATGACCTCGTT
>JADBJO010027425.1:0-7500 GCA_016801955.1 Conus betulinus
TGCCACTATACTTGTCTTCAGGAGCAAGACTGCAAAATATACGCGGCTTCTGGATGATGTAGGAGAATGACCTGCACTTCACAACCAATTTACACCACACGTCTTTTTCAAAGAAACAAGCTCTGAGTGAATGTAGCCCTACCTTGCTTGCACTTCTTGCAGCAATATCAGAAACCTCCATTCAACATCGCCGGCAGTCATGATTGGTTACATCATTGCTAATGCTGTCAGTGGTCAGGATTGGTTACATCATTGCTAATGCTGTCAGTGGTCAGGATTGGTCACATCATTGCTAATGCTGTCAGTGGTCAGGCAACGATTCTTCAGCTTGGATTCAGGGTTTTGCTCAACAAGCATCCAAAGGTGATAGACGAGCTGCACGCGTGTGGAGTGACTTATTATGATGAACTCCAGAGGTTCATCCTTCCCTGAATGTTCATTATTCAGTCGAAATAGGACCCATACAATGCTGGGATTTGAAAGTCACTAGTCCCCTGGTTTCCACACGAAGCTAAATGGATCAGGACGATGTCTTCAGTGACAAAGAAACTCCAAAGGACCAGACTGGAAATTCACGCGCGCTTGGAATCATGTCCTCCAGGAGAGATAATACCTCATTGGAAACTCTTTTCTCATGAACTGGCACGCATCCTACTGCCCCTTTTTTTTTTTTTTTTTTTTACTACGATGGTGATATACGCACAACCAACAAATCTGTTTTGAAGAACAAGTGGCATGTTGAATATGGAACACGCATTTGTATCCCCCAGATGTGGTCGTCCTGGACGCCTGTGCTGTACTGTGGACAGTGTCCTGGTCTGCTCAGCCTACGAAGGTTTCAGATTTCATAACTGCAGCTGTTGCTACCATTCTTCGTCACGCGCCGAAACTACCGCACAGGTTCTTCATGTGGTGTTTGACCGCTAGCACCAAGTCATGCTGTCGTACTGTCCAACAGAAAGGATTCAGCCGCATCTACACCCTCAGTGACGGCACACCACTTCCAAAGCAAGCACGCACTGGTTGAACATTGTAGCCAACAAACAGCAAGTGATCCAACTGACTGTAGACAGACTGAGTGCTATGGAACCACTGAAAGAGAAATCATCGTCACTGGGCCAGATCTGAGCCAGTCTGTCTGGGATCCGGTCCGTTACAGACAGCTATCCATCACGAGCACGCGATGATGGTATACTACATGATTCAAGAGGCTATATCCGTTCATAAAATGAGGATTTCATTGAGTCACTGGGTCATGGAAGACCCTGGAAGCACGGTACTGTGCGCCTTGTTGTACTCCCAGTTCTTATAGAACAGGGAGTACTTTACCATGGGAACGACGAAAATGCTGTCTGTGTGTCTGTTTGTGTCAAAATGTGCTCCACTCGCTCCAGACAAACTTCTGGGCCGATCTTTCTGAAAATTTGTACGTATGTTCATTATGGGTCACGGATGATGCCAGATGTTTTAGTTTACCAGAATAGCCGTTACTAACGGCTATAATGGCCCGAAACGGTTTGTCTTCGTTATGGAATATCTCAGAAAGTACTTGCGTTCAAGATAAACTGGAACTAAACGTTTATATGTTTTGCATCTTGTTTTGTGTCTTCGCTTATGTTTTGCCTTGCTTTTTTTCTTTCTTTTTTTTTTTTTTTTCTTTTCTTGTTGTTGTGTTGTTGTTGTTGTTGTTGTCGTAATGTTTGTGTTGAACTGGTTGTAAGGAGAGCTGTTCATAGGCGGACATCTGCTTGGATATCCACACGGAATGGAAGGTTGGTAGGGTGAGGGTGGGCATGGCGCGAACCTTCCCGTCAATAAGGGTACTCGACGATACAACATAATAGAAATAACATGCTTTACGTCTAAGTTCTGTATAGACAACTGGCTGAGAGGCTTGTGTCTCATTTACTGTGAGCTGTTTTTATAACGGCGGGATCGAATAGAAATGTGCCCCATGCGCTGTTACGTAAGATGAAGAAGTCTGTCAAGGTCTCTACTTGATGTCATACTACAGGGCAGAGTTGCACTCTACGCTTCGTCTCATATCATCGCGTCGTCAACCACCTCCGAGAGACACACAGACTTGTGGTGCTTGCTCTGGAAATTCATCAACAATCTCAAAGACGTATCTGCTGAGTCATAGAAACTCGATCGTGTACTCCGATTTCTCTCGAATTCGAGACCATGCCACAGTCTTCTGCAATGTTTATGACTCATTAACTAACAGAGTTTGTCAGAAACAGTCTAATGATGAATACATTCATAAACCTCATCCAAGTGGGGCAGAAACATTGGTCTCACCTTCAGATCTACGCCCCAGGGCTTACCTCATAAGTTGGGGTAATATGTCTGACAGAGTATCTCTCTCTCTCTCCTCTCTCTCTGTCTCTCTATCTCTCTCTCTCTCTCTCTCTCTCTCTCTCTCTCTCTCCTCCCCCCCCCCCCCCCCCCCCCCCCCCCATCCTATCTCTCTTCATATGCTATCTGTGTTTGTGTTTTTATGCGATTTGAGCATTTGCTTTGATGTATGCGTTTAGGCTCAGGTGGGTGCATCCATATGTACGCCCGAATGCGCACGTGTGTATGTGTGTGTGTGTGTGTGTGTGTGTGTGTGTGTGTGTGTGTGTGTGTGCGCGCGCACGCGCGTGCGTGCGTGCGTGTGTGTGTGTTGCGTGTGTGTGTGCGTGTGTGTGTTTGTGTGTGTGTGTGTGTGTGTGTGTGTGTGTGTGTGTGTGTGTGTGTGTGTGTGTGTGTGCGCGCGCGCTACAGAACACACGCATGTCCTTCTTTACCCACATGGCCTATAATCTTGTCCACTCCCATAACGCCCTAAACGGTGTTGGGCCTGGTTACTGGACATATTTTATGTGCCCAATAGAGAGCTGTAATATTCCATATTCTCGAGGGCATTCAGAGAAATGGAAATTGTTTCTTGCCCATCTCTGTCTGTCTGTCTGTCTGTCTGTCTGTCTCTCTCTCTCTCTCTCTCTCTCTCTCTCTCTCTCTCTCTCTCTCTCTCTCTCTCTCTCTCTCTCCTCCCTCCCCCCCCCCTCTCTCTCTCTCCATAGGAAGGGTTATAGACATATGCCAGACATTTATCAGTAAATATCTTTCTTGAGCATCTGTACCAAACTGTATAGTTCTGTGCTTAACAAGAGAATTACAAAATGATTCGACGAAAACGAAAAAAAAAATTGGAGAAAAGGCAGTGTTTCAAAAAACGAACAAGCAAACAAACAAAATGCATCGTATCTGGGAATGTATGTTTCACTCTTGGGACATTGATCTAGAGGTAGCTTTTAGGGCACAAAAGCTGTTTGTTGCCTTTAAGGATTTTTTAAGGGATTGACACAATCTGTAAGAACAAACTCTGGAAAATTATCATTGAAATGAAACCAAAATTGTCAACACCATAAACCACGTTTTCAATCAGGTTGTGGATTAACTGAAACCTTTTCTGGAGATGAAAGGTGGAAAACTATAAAAATCTATAAATGTTTAAGTTTGCATTTAACAACCATTTGTCCTTTTAACCAACATTACAATATTGTACTGTCAGAGACAGAACAGGTATGTCTATTATAAAACTTTTATGTTATAGTCTATTGAAAGGCACTCCTAATATATTCTTTAAAACGTCTGACGCCCAGATAAAGCCCATTTTGACATATGACATTGAGATTGACACAGCTAGGATAGTATTACTGCTTTGTTTTCTGGGTACCTACTAAACGGAGAAACCTGTAGATTTCCGAGTTTTTGAAGTCTTACGCAAGGTATATTAGATTCTGCCACTGGTAGTATAAATGAACGATATCAGATATCCAAAGAAAGCATATACCAGGCTTCTTTCACAAGTGTCAAAACTATGCCGGCTGGACATGTACAATTCGTTACGCTTTGTATGGATTTGGTTTTGCTTTGGTATGGGAGGTCCAACATGTTGATAACGTAAGATGTTTATATGGAATTCTAATAACGATTAATCATTTGTTATAGTCAAAGTTGCCACGAGTCTTTGGGGTCTCAGTTCAAGCACTCGCCAACGCTGAGCCATTGGTCATCAGAAATATACACATTCGAAGAGCGCTTGCCAGATACGGATCGGGATGTCTCCAACCTAAACTCTCAATATCATATAAAGCGATTCACGGATCTAAGTAAGTTATGCCCTACACAGTATCATTTTTTTATGTCCTAAATATACTGAAATTAGAAATTACAATATTTAAGTAAAGTACTATCGTAATACGTCGATGTTCACAGTTTGCTTCTGTCAAATAATAGCGATCCAGTTATCGGACCTAATTTGATTATACAATGTTGTCTTCAGAGTATGAATTAATCGAATGCAATCTGTGTCATGGTAATTATTTTTGTGAACATAGTGTTGACTGTAACTCAGGATGTGCGCCAGAGGGCCTGACATTAAAACAAAAAACAAGAAACTTTGACTCAACCTCTCTCTCTCTCTCTCTCTCTCTCTCTCTCTCTCTCTCTCTCTCTCTCTCTCTCTCTCTCTCTCTCTCTCTGCCATCCCTCTTTTTGTGTTTGTGTTGTGGCCTGTGGCTGATGAAAAATAAACATTCGGTCTCCTATCTCCTCTCTCTCTCTCTCTCTCCCCCCTCTCTCTCTCTCTCTCTCTCTCTCTCGCTCTCTCTCTCTCTCATGTCAATCTCTCTCTCTCTCTCTCTCTCGCGCGCGCGCGCGCGTGTGTGTGTGTGTGTGTGTGTGTGTGTGTGTGTGTGTGTGTTTATATTTATGCACGCGCATTTTATTTATTCTGACAGCAGCTGTTTCAATATATACAGTGTATTTAGCCCTTGGCACTGTACTGTAACGCCTTAACCAATGTGTCTTGATATAGATTTTAAAAATCCTTTTAACAAGAAGCCCGCAATCCATCGGCTAAGCAGTTGCTACGGAGCTCATGGTCCTGGGTTCAAACCACTCCTATCGTCCGATGTGTTCTACTTGAAAACATTCTCTTCCCGTCCAACATCAAACGGACTCTTGATTCGGTTCAGGGAAGGTTAGCGAAAGCGGAAGGAGAGCGGCTGGCCTCGCTCCTACCATGCCGAAGCCTCAGGCACAGTGGAGCTCTGACTGTTGGCTACCTCTATGGCTATGACACATTAACCTTTCTTTCGTATAATAAATGCCACAATTTTGATCTGACTTTCAAATATTGTATGTAAACTGCAGTCACCATAACATTGTACATGGTCGCTTGAATGTTTGTCTATTATGAGATACATCACAAGAAAGGGAAGTTAATTTTGTTCCCGAAACATCCTGGCGTGGAACAGAAGCTGTTGATTGAACCAAGGCTCTTCAAACAAGAGTCCTTCTTCAAATGAACACTGTTAATGGCTTCACCAAACAGCAGCGTTGTTAAACAGATGGCTGTGCCGGCTGAGCTGCACTATGGGTTTTTAAGTACGTAGTACTATGTCGATTTAACGATGTATCTTACTCTGGTGTGAGTGCAGTATATAATATTATTCCATGTGTAATTCACTTCCAAGGGCCGTGGCTTTTGGATGACTTTTTTTTTTTTCTTTTTCTTTTTTTTTTTTTTTTTTTTTATGCCTTGTCTTTTTTTTTTCTACTCTGTCTCCGCCTCCGGTTATCTTCACGCCCATTCTTGAAGTCCTAATCTTATCACGAAAGACGCTCCCTGCTGGACATATTTCACAGATAAATGCGGTTGTCTGTCAAACTGAGCACAAGACCCCCCCCCCCCCCTCTCTCTCTCTCTCTCTCTCTCCTGACATTTCTGTTCTGGATTTCCCTATTCGTGCAATTCCTTAAGCCATCCTCCTGTTTTCTCCTTCCTCTTTCACCCCTAGTCACCCTCAGTGTTTTTTTTTCCTTCTTTCTTTCATTCTTTCTTTCTTTCTTCTTTCTTTCTTTCTTTCTTTCTTTCTTTTCTTTCTTTCTTCCTTCATTTTGATTATTACTTCTTTAAATTCCTGGAAGTCATTTCCATGTTAATAGCGGCAAAAGGCGTGTTTCGCATATCTGAAATTTCAACGGGGTCCTGAAGGAGATACCAGCTCATTTATCATATAGACCCTTGGCAATGAACTGAAAACGAGCTACCCAGATCTCATCAAGAGAAAGAAAGGAAAAAAGAAACAAAGAGAACGAACAAAACGATTTTTTTTTTCACGAGAGAAACGCGGCACGAGCCCCAATTTTGGCCCTGGTCTGTTTCTTATTATTTTCCCATCGAAGGGAAGGGAATGTGTTCAGAGAATTGGACGTTGAGCAATATACAGGAGAAGCAACTCCTTCGTCAGATGATGATGACAATGATGATAATGAATACTTATATAGCGCCTATTCTCGGCTAGACGCCAACCTCTAAGCGCTTTACAATCAACACTCGTTTACACAACGGGCTGCCTACTTGGGTAGTGCCGATTGAAGAGCTGCCAGCTGGCGCTTCATTCAGTCGTTTCCCGTATCACCCAGTCAGTATCGTTCAATATCGATCACTCATTTTCCTTACTTCCTTCATTCTTTCCATTTCTCACTCAGGGTGCATGCTATGTGTAACGTGTCATCCATACCAACGGGCCAAACTGGCCTACTCTTCCGAATGTTGGTGATGGGGATTTTACGTGTGTGCAAGATGTTATGCGTGCGTTCACACACGGAACCTCGGTTTATAGTCTCATTCGAAGGACTGTATGGGAAATGGAGTCAGAACCAATGTTAACTCCGAGGGAAAAATCCCCCTGTACCGAAACGCCCCGGCGGAGGTTCGAACCCGCAACCCCAGGATCACCAAGATTGCGAGTCAAGCGCTCTACCAACTGAGCTATTCCGGCTCCCAATCTGGAACCACCAGTAAATATTTTGTGAAAGGATGGACATTTTGAATAAAGTTCGGCGAAAAAAATGTCTCGTACTCTATAAAGCTGGTGGAATCTTTTCGGTAAGAGACCAGATTAAAGCAGATCTCCAGACTGGAAAGGCCATGGTGGGTGTCAGAAATTTTAAACGAATCACACACACGACACCAAGGTCTGTATCTGCATTGTTTAGATGGAAGAGATTGCGAATTCACAAAGGAGGAATGAAACTCTGGTTGTCTTTCAATTTCTAATGGATTTTTTGGTGGTTAAAAAAGACAGTCATAGGTAGGGTTTTGTGGCTTCGAAAAGAAGTTCAAACAATAGTTTAAAGAAACTTACAGCCGACAGCTGGAAACGGATTCTTCCCCTGTCTCTGTATGCAGACTGTATCTTATGCAAAGCAATTGGAGCGACTGGAGCTTAGAGAGAAGTATTAAGATGGATAGTGTGAACAGTGATTTGGGGATGATCAACGAGAATTCTCCAGTTACTCCAGCCGCAGAAGGTTGCGCTGCTGGTTTTGAAACAACATTGAAGCCTCTTCTAGAGAACAATCACTGAGTGCTTCAGGGGTTGACAGTACAGAGGAGCCCACACCTCGACATTTGAATGAAGGCCCCAGATTCCAGAGTAA